>BQNB010087516.1:0-27903 GCA_026074375.1 Tanacetum coccineum
TTGGCATTTTAAGTCCGTTTTTGGTTATTTTAACTTGTTTTTAAAGGTAAAAGGTATGTGTAATTAAACACATACCACTTTGGATCGGGTGTAACGTTCCTACCCAATGTTATGGCTTTGGATCCGGGGTAACGTTCCTACCCAATGTTATGAACTTTGATTTCGGGTGATGATTCTACCCATGACTTTGAGATTGTTGGCTTTAGGTGATGATTTTACCCATGAATGTGAGGCTTCGGGACTTGGATCGTGGTATACCTTTCATCCTAGATTTGGTTGTTTTGGATGAATACATGTTAGCCTGTATAATAGTTAGCTTAACTGTCATGCCATGTTATGTTGTTTTTATAATCATAGTAATTTATTTAAAGCTTGAATTGTGTGTCGTAAACCTATGACTCTCACCAACCGTTGTGTTGACGTTTTTAATCATTATTTTCAGGTGAGCATGTTGAGGGTTTTGAAGCTAAAAGTGGCTAGAGGGACCTTAGGATTGCATATGGAGTCTATTTTATGATTTTCATTTCGTACTTGTTTATTGGATCTTTCTTGAATGCTGTTTGATTTCTTAGGTTTGTGAGACATGTTAAGTCTTTGTACTAATTAGACCCTTTTTCATTAATGCAAGATTCTTTTGTGTTAAGGTATTGTCATGACACTTTGTGTCCATTTATGTTTATTCATATAGTTTTCTTAATTGTTGACACCATTGTATTGTGATGATACCCATGAAGTTACGCCTTGTGTTTCTGCCATGGCGGGGTGCGACAGATTGGTATCAAAGCCAGGTTATAGAGAAGTAGGTGGTTAAACCTAGACTATAACCTAGGAGTCCGTCATATAGTTGCATTTTAGGGCTTAAGTTTATATGTAAGTATCTACTATATTTTCTCACTACTTAAAAGCTTTATTTTTTCCTATTTTCATTACTGCTATAATATATATATATATATATATATATATATATATATATATATATATATATATTTTATAATATAATCTACAATATATATATTATATATTATTATATATATATACTTTTCATTATGGGGATCTAATAGTATATACCCTTCCTTGTGTTATTTTAGTCATGTCTCCTCCAGCTCGTGCATCTCATGCTAAGTATCATTGGGGAATCACCTTCGCAACTGTACTCAAGCATTTTACTGGTCCAGTGACGAAGCTTAGGATGAAGCATATGAACCGTAGAGTCTGAATACCGAAAGGTCTGTATCCGTACCGAATTGAAGAGAAATTGATTAAGAGAAATGTAGGAGGAGAATGGATCATCGATAGGGAGATGATGTTGATTTCAAAGGATGGTACAATCTCTAAATTCCCTGAGTACCACTCATCTGAAGAAGAAAAAGAACCAACTGAACAACCTAGATCCTTAAATAAGTACGGATTCATGGAACATCCACAACTCCAAATAGGGAACCAAACAGATGGATTTGCACTGCATCGACTGCCCCAATGAGAAGGCAACATGAATGGTTGGTTGATTGAGGATGTGGATGAGCCTCTAGGTTATGAAGCATTCGATAAGGAGGTAGAATCGGATCTTGAGTCCACTGTAAAAAGTAAGCCTATGCATAAGAACTTGAAGAAGACAGCTAAAGCTATTCCTGACTACACGTTCCGCGACTGTCTGTATTGTTCTAAGTGTTGATATGTCTTAGTTTGTTTTCTTTTCCTTTCAACGTTTGGAGCCATGTTTAGGAATGTTATTCCTATGTGTGATTAGTTGTTTTCTTTTGATTTAGGTGTTATGTGGTGTGTTTATTTTATGAAGTGTCGTCATAGGAGGAAGTACAACTGTGAAAGGGGGCATCTATAATTATGGTGGTCAACATAATTATACATGCGCTACAATACCAGTGGACTTGTAAGTATGATTACATGGTTTAATGTTGATGTGTTGTATGTTGGTTATACTTGTATGTATATGGTTATGGAAGTGTATGATAAGATTATGGGTTTGGAAGTCATTATTATATAGTCTAATGCATATAAATTTTTTATCTTATATAGAAATGGCTCCATCCTATTGAAGCGGTCCCAGCAATGAGGAGAACCCCGACATTGCTACTATCACTGCGTAATAATTTCAAAACATCATTCCTCAGATCATCACCCAAGTAACTAACAATGTGAATAATGCTAATGGTGGAAATGATAGGAATGGTGGAAACAATGGTTGTACCTATAAAGGGTTCATGGCATGCAATCCCAAAGAGTATGATGGAAAGGGAGGTACAATAGCACTTACCTAATGGATCAAGAAGATGGAGAATGTAATTAACAATAGTAGGTGCGATGAGAATCAAAAGGTGAAGTATGCTTCTAGCTCATTTGTAATAAGGCTTTGACTTGGTGGAACACCCAAGTTTAAGCAAGAGGTCACGAAGCTGCAATAGGTATGTCATGGACTGATTTTAAGGTGTTGCTTGTAGAGGAGTTATGTCCTAGCAATGAAATGGAGAAGTTAGAATCCGAGTTTTGGAATCATAAGATGGTGGGATCCAATCATGCCATCTATACAGATCGGTTTCATGAATTGGCCAAGTTGGTTCCGCATCTAGTTATTCCTGAGTCATCAAGCATCAAGAGGTACATAGCTAGTTTAGCTCCCGAGATTCGAGGAATGCTCTGAGTGACCCAACTAGCCACAATCTAGAGTGCTATTCTTAGAGCTAGGATACCTACTGATGAGGCAGTCAGCTGTGATACATTGACGAAGGGTAATGAGAAAAGAAAAGGAGTAGAAGAGACAAGCAAGCAAAGAGGTTAGGGAAATGATAATAAGAAGGCGAAAGTGAGCAAGGGGTTTGTGGTAGCAACTCCTCATAAGAATGGTTATGCCAGCCCTCATCCAAAATGTGCTAAGTGTTAGACTCATCATCCCGAGGGTGGACCTTGTCTAGTGTGCTTCAATTGTCAGAAACGAGTCACTTTGCAAGGAATTGTCGTATGCCAATTAAGCAGATAGCGCCGATTAATGCTGTTAGAGGGGAACATGAACCAGGAACATGTTATGAGTGTGGAAGCAGCGAACATTTTCAAAATACTTGTCCTAAATTAACACGAGCACCTAGTTAGGTGGGAAACCATTTGACTATTGAAGGAAACCATAACACAAAGAATAACAGGAATCAAGTTAAAGGAAGGGCCTTCAATGTGAATGCAGTCGGTGCTCTCCAAGATCCTAACGTCGTGATGGGTACTTTTTCTTTGAACAATCATTATGCTATTGTACTTTTGATTCTGGAGCTGATTTTAGTTTCATTTCTACTGATTTTGCGCCTTTGTTAAATGTGAAACCTAGTTTTATAAACCCTGTATATGTGATAGAAGTAGCAGATGGTAAGAAAGTAGAAGTTGATAGGATTATTCGTGATTGCAAACTAGAGTTAGGAAATTCCTTGTTCACTATAGATTTAATACCCTTAGGTTATGGGAGTTTCAATGTGATTGTAGGGATGGATTGGCTGTCTGAGCATAAGGCGGAGATAGTGTGCCATGAGAAGGTGGTTAGGATACCATTGGAAAGTGGTGAGATACTTCATGTCCAAGGAGAACGTACTCCAGGAATCGCCAAATCCTTAAGGAACGTGAAGGTAGATGAACCGAAATTGGGTGATATTTCTGTAGTACGTGATTTTGTTGAGGTGTTTCCGAAGGACTTGTCGGGATTACCATCTCAACGACAAGTTGAGTTTCGCATAGATTTAGTTCCTGGAGCGACGCCAGCTGTGAAGTCTCCATATCGTCTAGCACCCTCAGAGATGCAAGAATTGTCTGTGCAGCTTCAAGAGTTGCAAGACAAGGGTTTTATACGACCAAGTCATTCTCCGTGAGGAGAACCTATGTTGTTTGTTAAGAAGAAGGATGGTGCATTACGCATGTGTATTGATTATAGGGAGCTGAACAAGTTGACTATCAAGAATCGCTATCCTCTCTCGAGAATTGATGACCTATTTGATTAACTGCAAGGAGCGCGTTACTTCTCAAAGATAGACGTTCGGTCAGGTTATCATCAGCTCTGAGTACATGAGGATGATATTCCAAAGACCGTGTTTCGAACAAGATACAAACATTTTGAGTTTACGATTATGCCTTTTGGATTAACCAATGCACCCGCAGTCTTTATGGATTTGATGAACCGGGTTTGCAAACCGTACCTAGACAAGTTTGTCATCGTTTTCACTGATGACATTCTGGTCTACTGAAAGTCTAAGGAGGAACATGAGGATCATCTGAGGCTGGTGTTGGAATTACTGAAGAAGGACAAGTTGTATGTAAAATTTTCCAAGTGTGAGTTCTGGTTACAAGATGTGCAATTCCTTGGTCAAGTGATCAACTAAAATGGTATTCACGTGGATCCAAGTAAGATTAAGGCAGTAAAGAATTGGAAAGTTCCTACGACACCATTGGAAATTCGATCATTTTTGGGGTTAGCAGGTTACTACCGACGTTTTATCGTAAATTTCTCCAAGATTGCTAAACCTTTTACTTCGTTGACTCAGAAAAACAAAAAGTATGAGTGGGTCGTTGAATAGGAAGAGGCATGCCAGTCCTTGAAAGATAATTTATGTAATGCTCTAATACTATCGTTGCCTGATGGAGTAGAAGATTTTGTAGTATACTGTGATGCATCGAACTAGGGATTAGGTTGCATACTCATGCAAAGAGGCAAGGTAACTGCCTACGCATCAAGACAGCTAAAGATCCATGAGAAGAATTATACAACACGTGACCTAGAATTAGGAGTTGTTATGTTTGCCCTTAAAACTTGGAGGCATTATGTATATGGTACGAAGAGTGTCATCTATACAGATCATAAGAGCCTTCAACACATATTCAATCAGAAGGAGTTGAATATGTGTCAAAGGAGGTAGATTGAGTTATTTAGTGACTATGAGTGTGAGATTCGCTACCATCCAGGTAAGGCGAACATGGTGGCAGACGCATTAAGTAGGAAGGAACAAGTGAAAACTAGACGTGTACGAGCAATGGCTATGACCATTCATTCTAGAGTAAGAAGGATGATACTAGTAGCCCAGGGTGAGGCGTTCAAGCAAGAGAACGTACTTGCAGAAAGCCTACATGGTTTGGATCAACAGATAGAAAAGAGAAAAGACGGGAGATTATAGTCTATAGACCGTATATGGGTGCCGTTAGTAGGAGGTGTGCGAACGATAATTATGGACGAAGCTCATAAGACTAGGTACTCTGTACATCCTAGAGCGGATAAGATATACCATGATCTTCGAGATATGTACTGGTGGCCGGGAATGAAGAGGGACATTGCTACTTATGTTAGCAAATGTTTAACTTGTTCTAAGGTAAAGGCTAAGCATCGAAGGCCCTCAGGTTTATTGCAACAACCCAAGATACTCGAATGGAAGTGGGATAAGATCACTATGGATTTTATTACCAAGTTACCTAAGACAAAGAGTGGGCATGATACGATTTAGGTAATAGTCGACAGGTTGACCAAGTTGGCTTATTTTATGGCAATGCGAGAAGATTATAGTACTGAGAGATTAACAAAGTTGTACATTGATGAGATAATCGCTCGACACAGAGTTCCCGTGTCGATTATTTTGGATCGAGATGGATGTTTTACATCGCATTTCTAGCAAACATTGCAAAAAGCTTTAGGGACGCGATTGGATATGAGTACATCTTATCATCCTCAAACAGATGGATAAAGCAAGCATACAATTCAGACTTTGGAGGATATGTTAAGGGCGTGTGTGATAGATTTTTGTAGAAATTAGGACTTTCACCTACCGTTAGTTAAATTTTCTTACAACAATAGTTATCATTCGAGTATTCAATGTGCTTCGTTTGAAGCATTGTATGGAAGGAAATGTAGGTCGCCTGTTCTATGGGCTAAGATTGGGGAAAGTAGTTTGATTGGGCCCGAGTTGGTATAAGAGACAACCAACAAGGTAGTCTTGATCAAGGAGAAACTCAAAGCCGAAAGAGATCGTCAAAAGAGCTATGCTGACAATAGGCGCAAGCCCCTAGAGTTTGAGGTTAGAGATCAAGTTTTACAAAAAGTGTCACCTTGGAAAGGCGTGATACATTTTAGAAGGAAAGGTAAGTTGGAACCGAGGTATGTAGGACCATTTAAAATCCTTGAAAGGATTAGCCCTGTAGCTTATAGGTTAATATTGCCTAAGGAATTGAGTGGGATGCACGACACGTTCCATGTGTCAAATTTGAAAAAGTGTTTAGCGGATGCTAATCTGCATGTGCCATTGGACGAGATCAAGATCGACAAAACTCTTCATTTTGTTAAGGAACCCGTAGAGATTATGGACTGTGAGGTTAAGACTTTAAAACGTAGTAAGATTCCAATTGTTAAAGTGCATTAGAATTCAAAGCATGGTCCTGAGTTTACATGGGAGTGTGAGGACCATATGAAAGCAAGGTATCCCTAACTGTTTGTTGATAATACTAGTGAATCTAGTAGTAAAATCTCAGGACAAGAGTTCCTTAAGGAGGGGATACTATGACAACTGTGCCTTGAGCAGGTTAGTCAAACCGTTAGTTTTGACTTAAATATCATGTGCTATAATAATTATGTATTTATGTGATCTTATGCGAGTTTGGTTATCAATCCGTGAGCGTGATCGTCTCATTGTGATGGAATTTATGGTTGTTATGGGCATTTCATTTTGTTCACATTTTAGTGACAATGGAAATGATAGTAATTCTATGTGTGTACGTATTTATATGTATGTGTATACGTATTTATATCTTTAAGTGTTAGTAGTTAGTAAAATTAAAAGTTTAGTTTAAAAAATATAGAAATTAGAACTTAGTTTTATTAAGTTAGTAATATAAAATTAGAAATGAAATTTATTCATAGTCATTTAATTTAGTTTTAATTTAAAAGGTAGAAATTAAGGGTTTTTATACAAATGTCAAAATTAAGGGTTGAATATGTAAATAATAATATAGAAAAAAATATAAAAATATATATATGGGTGTTAGGCGACCGGTTATGTAGAAAAAAGGGAAACACAGTTTTAAACCAAATCAAATTCTAATTAGTATTTATCTCAAACTCTTTTGCAATCCCTATAAATACAAACCCTTTTCTCCCTCTTCCTTTGTGTGGCCGGTTGAACCCAGGAAGAAAGAAAAAAAGTTTTTTTTTATCAAGATCAAGTTGGTGATTTAGTGTTTCAAGAATCAAGGATTTAGGTATGTTCGTAAACCCTAGTTATTTAGTTTTTTTAAAACAAGTAACAATTAATATGGTAGATCATTAGGGTTTTAAAGACTTTTGTAATTAAGGATGTATTAATCATGCTAGAGTGTTTAGGGTTTAATTAGGATCATATTGGTGTAAATGGTTAGGGTTAGATCACGATAATTTATGATTTAGGGTTTGGCAGATTTTAGGGCTATGTTCAACTGATGATATCTTAATGATAAAAACGTTATTCATTATGAATCTTATATCCATTGATAAGTTCAGAGAGTCTAGTTTTCAAAAAGTCTAGCCACGATCGATTTCGAGGTGGGGAAGTTGGTCTAATGATTTTCATAAGAAACATTGTCAAAATAGTAAATTCGGGTCAGATTTCGGGGAGTAAAACCCCTAATTAAAATTCGAATTAGGGTTAGCCAAAAATCGTAGGTCATATTTTAGGTGTATATTAACTCCAGTGCGAAGGGATAGTGTTAAAACATTTTCTAAATATTTTTAAGGACGTCAAACTTTTTGGTGTGCGTTCAAATCCCAATCTGAGTACTTTGTAATGATGAATTTTTATAAAATAGTTCCACTTAGTATTATATTTTCTAAAAAATCACAGTAGCTTACAAATCATTGAGGAGCTAGGGTATGTAAGGACAACCATCAATTAAGTGTTTTAGTATTTTATTTGTGGTCATAAAGTGACTATAAAATTCAGTCAGAAACTGTGAAATTAGAAGTTAATGGATAAGGTTATATAGGGTATGAAAATGATATGGGAGATGTATTTAAATGATTATAAACTTAGTATAAGGTTTAGAAGTCCATCATATGATTGTTACATTGGTCTAGGCATTTAGCCTAACTGAGTGTAACTTGTGTTTTTGTTGTGTTTAGATTGTTTGCAAGATTCTGTCAAGTAGCTGAGCATCAGGTGAGTTTCATAGTCCCATTTTTACTATGTTTTCTTAGGATGGAAGTGATACAAGGGTGTTAAAATGTTTTAATTATTGTGATTATGTGGTTTAATTGACGCATGTACTTTTATGTAGCTATTATATGTTATGTGTTAAATGTCTTGTGCTGAGGATCGGGGGTAATGTTCCTACCCAATTGTTAGCCTTAAAATATGGTGACAAACACGAAATTACATTAGTTTATAAATAGTCAAACACACAGGGACTAGATTAGACTTTTTAGTATAGTTTAGGTGTGTTTGGACTGTAAATACCCCCTACATACTTCCATGGAGGGGTGAAGCTCACTTTTGTAAAAGTGTAAGTGTGTGTGTTTTCTCTCTAGAATACACACTCTTCCCATCTCTTTATCCTTTATCCTCTAATAAAATGGCTATTCATTTATTTCACTTTACCATACCTCCAGATCAGTTTTAATCCTTGTTCTTGTATGTCATTTATAATCTACACTTGGCATCAGAGCTGCAGGGGTGTATCGTATCATGTTTGTTGTTATTGTTTATCTCGGCACTGTTCATTACTGTTCATGTTACTGTTCACTACTATTCATTTAGGGGTGTCGGTTACTGTTCATTCATAGTTTTTGTTGTTGTTGTTTCTGTCATATATCTGCCATTGTTGTTGTTAGATGATTTGTGGTTTCTTTTATCTGGTTCAGATCTGTTGTTCATGCTTAAAAGACAAAGTTAATAGATGAAGAAAATCTAGGTTTGTTATTTTTTTTCTTGGTTGCATTTTGATGAAAAAAAACAGAAACGTTAATTGCGTTTTGACTGGTCAACGCAAGTGACATTGCGTTTTGACTGGTCAATGTCGGTTCATTACTGCGTTTTTCCATTGCATTTTGATCATTGAAGACCATTTATATAGCAAATCTAAACGTCATGCTGCCCAAATTTCTACAAATCTTGTGGTTTGTCTAATTGCGTTTTGTCTGAAGTTCAAGCTTGCGTTTTGTCTTGAAATCTTACGGTTTGCCCCTAAGACTCAAACCGAGTTAACTCGGATATTACCGAGTTGACCCGGTGTAACTCAACTGAGTCATTGTCAACAAGAAAAGATGAAAGAATAGACTCGACAACAACATAAATCAAATCCATTAAGTCAACAGCCCTTCACAATCTCATTAACAAATCCACACCTAATTTCCTATACCCATCTTCACAAACTACAACCACAAATCAAATTCACAATGACTAATCTATTAATCCCATCATTACACAAAATACCACAACTCTATTTACATCATCATGACTCAAACACAAATGCAATTATGATGATCTCAGATTTTTTTAAGTGTGTTTAATAGATTCATGACCATCAAAATATCAAGAACACAAAAGGAATAATCATCATAGATCCATGTTGGGATAAACCTCTTCAATATTCAAAAGTAAAGGTGGATTTATAACAATTATGTCATACCCATTCTTTGTTTCGATTGACTCAAAAAAATGAAAATAAATAGATACAACCTACCTAAGACCTTAACTTGAAGATCTTGAAGCCAAACTCTTATGATGTGCACTGATTCATGATGAGCGAACCTTGAATAAAGGGTCCTAATTATTTGATTTTTTTTGTTGGATTAGTGATCGAGTTTGATAGATGAGGATATATGGTAGGAAATGTTGATTTCAGATTGATGAGGTGATGATCTTATTTGTGGTTCGGTCTTGATAAGAAAACAAAGATGAAAGGAAGATAAAATGTGGTGGCGGTTGAGAAATATCAGGGTTAATTCAATGTATAATTAGGGATAGGTTTTATTTATACCTATTTTTCTTATGGATCAAGTTAAAGGGTTGTAAGTAGGCCGGCTTCTATCAACAAATAATGGGTCGATTGTTATTATGTTGACTTTGGATTTGGGCCTCAATGCTATATACCGAAAACATTAAGTGAGCCGTGTACATGGTTCAGTTGCTATGGGCCGTGTATAATCACAATGGGCTGGTGAGTGGGATGTATATCCGAATTTGTAAAAGCAAATGAATAGGGCTGAAACACTTTTTCAAGATTTGGTTTACACTATTGGTATAGTTTAGTGGTATTGGATTTGTCAAAGTATGATGATTGAGCCGGGGAATAAAATGCAATCACGACAAGTTTGACTAGACAAATGTTTATTCGTTGAGGACAATTCAAACAAATAAAAATAATAATAACATTTATCCTAGTTCAATAACATTCTCGAACAACAACACAACAAACACGATACATAACACTAAAATGATCCGAATAAGATTCACTAAAATGACAAATGGCTAAAGATTTATATTACGATGACAAGTGATCACGAAGTTGATTTGGTTTCCCTTATTTGAGCTTGAAGTGGGTTTCCCGAAGGCGTCTACTTATTTCATCATCGAGACTTCCTTCTATTTGCTACCCCTTTCCTTTAAACCCAATCTATCGATTGATGACTTGCTTGAACGTACAACGGTTATGATTGAGACTTGAATTATATAGTTACCAGCAGTCAAGGGTGGTTGGTTGTAGACCTGGATAACTATCACTTAAAGGAGTTACGTTGTAGTACTCAGTGTCACACGTAGAAGTCGATGTAGATAATTTCAAGAGGTGTTGTACTTCTTATACTTTTCCGGTGGGGTATAGAGTACTTACAAATTTAATCTTTCACCGTTATTCAATCAACAATAGTGCAAGCTTAAGTAACAAATTTGGGGGATTTTACTTCATTTTCAAGTTTGGTATATTGGGTTTACTTCACCAAGTGATCACACAAAATAGACGAAAAGAATTCGAGGTTGGTTAAGTTGCAAGTAGTGTTTAACAGGTTGGATGTAATCATACAATTCTCATAGGATCTTATGTCCTTCCAAGACAAGGTTATTTACGTTTAAGCATAAAAAAAAAATTCTCAAAGTTCTTCAACGACATTCATATATAAGACCTTGATTATACCAAGTTTTCTTGATTCTTGCTTCATCTCCTCTATGGTTTTTGAAGACAAGAGGGTAATGTTTTGTTTGGATTTCAAGATTTGTGCTTAAGACAAGAACTTCTCGAGTTGTTATTGCGTACACAACAAGATGCTTCGTGAGTCGCAACATATAGGGGAAAATGATATACATCCCGGCTTTGTTGACTTGGATGTTTCCATGTTCAAAACTTCCAGGGGGAATAGTGATATTATACTTTTATAAAGTATGGTTTATGAAGTCTTTTGATACTACGTGAGAAAAAATTATTCGTGATTTTCGGTTGCACCCTTGAAACTCGAATATTCACCATGCCCTAATGAAAACAAAGAAAGCAGTGGTAGTATGGTCGCTGGTTTGGACTTCTATAAAAATTCTGCTGATGCACGGCTCTATGAAAGTAGAAGATGTTCAAGACTACTTTAATAAGTTTTCAAAGTTTTAGAATCTACTTAAGATAGGGATGTTGGTTTAGAGGGAAGCTAATTCAGAAACTTCGCCAAAAAGGAGTCTATGAAGAAAGCTTTTTGAAATATGCTGCATGAATTGGGGGGAAGTTAATCCAGTTCATGCATAATACAATGGTTCATGTACAAGTAAAGACAAAGAAGATCCAAGCTGAAGTACAAGTTTCAAGACAAAGAGAACTCAGAAGACATCTTCAGCTTTGGAAGTGCTTTGGAAGACTTTATTTGTGTTGTATTTGTACCTGATAGGAACATTGTAAGTAATTCTGTATGTCCACATATTGGGGGAATATTGTTAGCCTTAAAATATGGTGACATATTCGGAATTACATTAGTTTATTTATAGCATGACACGTAGGGACTAATAATGACTAGTTACGATAGTTATGTGTCATTAGGACTATAAATACCCCCTCCATATTTCCATGGAGGGGTGAGGATTCATTTTACTTGTTATAAGGTGTGTGTGTTTCTCTCTAGAAAACACACATCTTTCCTTTCTCTTACTAAATAATACAACGGCTAAATATTTGTTTAATCCTCCATGACCCCCGGATCATTGTCTCTTGTTAGTGATATCTTAATTATTAACACCAATGTCTTATGCTGAGGATCGAGGGTAACGTTCCTACATATTACTGTGAGACGTGCTTTGTCGCTTGGATCAGGGGATATGTTTCGTCCTAGTTATGGTCGATTTATACGTATTCCTGTTAGCATGTATAATAGTTAGCTTAACTGTCATGCCATGTTCTATTTTTATTAATCACAATAATTGATTTAAAGTTTGAATTGTGTGTCGTAAACCTATGACTCTCACCAACAGTTATGTTGAAGTTTTTAAGCATCATTTTCAGGTGAGCATGTTGAGGGGTTTGAAGCTAAAAGTGGCTAGAGAGACCTTAGGATTACATATGGAGTTTATCTTCTGATTTTTGTTTCGTACTTGTTTTATGGATTCTTCTTGAATGCTGTTTGATTTCTTAGGTTTGTGAGACATGTTAAGTCTTTGTACTAATGAGACCCTTTTTCATTAATGCAAGATTCTTTTGTGTTAAGGTATTGTCATGACACTTTGTGTCCATTTATGTTTATTCATATAGTTTTCTCTATTATTGACACCATTGTGTTGTGATGATACCCATAAAGTTAGGCCTCATGTTTCTGCCATGGCGGGGTGTGACATTTGAGGTTTTACTAAAAACTGACTTTATTTTGGTTATAGTTGCGATTTTTTTTAATTTTTTTTATAAAAACCAACATTCTCTATAACCTTGGATCTTGATACCAATCTGTCACACCCCGCCAGTGGCGGAAACATGGGAATGCGATGATACCGTTCATCGCCCAAGATATAGGATCATACACTTCACACTTTACAATGAAAAGATTTAGATTTACATTAATGTTACAAGTTAAGACTTGGCGGTAAAACAATTATAACCCATCTTGACTCAACCCCTTTGAGTATACGTCTTTGGTCTTCCAACATCATTCACATACCGTTAACTTAACACACTTGAAAATGATACT
Organism: Tanacetum coccineum; assembly: GCA_026074375.1. Classification (NCBI taxonomy): domain Eukaryota; kingdom Viridiplantae; phylum Streptophyta; class Magnoliopsida; order Asterales; family Asteraceae; genus Tanacetum; species Tanacetum coccineum. The sequence goes on from BQNB010087516.1 coordinate 13,145, forward strand.
CAAAAACATCAACAATAATGTTGGTGAGCTCGTAGGTTTGACCTTAAACCCAAAAGCTGTGCCAATATTTCAAAACAGTAGATAATAATGCAATATGACAGTCAATATATGTATGCAAAAAACCCATTTAATCAATCACCATATGTCACTTACGCACCTAAAGGTCTTACCAGCTGGAGCACTAGATTAGGGCAGGACCTCACACACTAGGGTAAGTATACACCAGGGTAAACTAAACAAATACTGGGATAGGCATACTCCTTCGATCCAAACAATCATACAACACATAATATTCACCTAGCAGTCATAAGCACATATCTTGTCCCAAAAACAAAATCACATTTTGCACAGTTCGATTCAAAACATTTCAAAACACATTTGAGTATCATTTTCTCCTAACGGAAAAACAGTAAAAAGTAGGGCTACAAGAACTCACCTCAATAATAATGCACACTGCATAAATCTCAACTCAAAGCACAAACAACCTCAACACAAGCGCACAACAGTACCTGACAACAACCTAACATTAATTCACCTTATTAATACTTTTACAAAGTTATCTTATTGTACAAGTTTTCGTCTTAACTCACACAAAATCCTCATTTTCATTTCATAATCTCATTTTAAAACTTTCATCCCATTACTAATACCGTTATCTCATAACAAAACCGTTATCCCATAACAAAACCGTTATCCCATAACAAAACATTATCTCATATTATGGTTGTGTGGTAATTATGCAAATTGACTCAACACTTGGGCTAAGTGTGACATAAATACAATCCACTCAAGACACCTTCAATCGAATAAACGAAACAGTCGACCAAATACTCCGCGGGAATCTGACAAAAAAGAATTAAGCAAGAACTCAAGAACCGAAAATAAATAAATCAACATTTCCGTAATTGATACGATATACATATACATATACATATTTATATTTAAATATATATAAGTATTTAATAATTTAAATAAAATAATAATATTTTATTATTATTTTTGTCTTAAAACCGGGCTAGCAGGGTAATTATATTTCTTGCTATTTTGTTATGTTCACGCTAAATCGACTGACCTTAAAACTTGATATTCATTAAAAATCACATTTGTCCTTTAGTGGGTTTGACACAAATATTTATTCCAAAAATATTTTCTAAGTGTGTCATTTTTACAAAAAAATTTGCATGACTTATTTGTTTGCACATCTAAGGCTTTCAAGCCTTATTATTTTCCAAAATTTTCCCATTATTTCGACAAAACACCAAAAGCCTATATTTTTAACATGCTTATCAAATCGTGACTATTTTCGACCAACTAATTCATTTTCCACTTTCGTAATTAATTGTGGGTTCATTTATCCGACCTTAGAAATCCAAATCATCAATTTTTCTCCTCTTGGGACCGAAAGCCCAATGTAAGTCCAATTATATTTGGCAAGTCCAACAAAATCCCTCTTAGTCCAAACCAAATCCATTAGTCAATTTATAAGTCCACAAATCCATTTACTTGTCATTGGGCCTTATGGCCCATAAAGGTCTTAAGCATTTAGCCCGATAACAAAACTTAGTCCATACCTTTTTACATAAGTCCAAAATATAAACCGAAACCCAATGGGCCTTAAGCCCATTAAGCCGAACCAATATAGGCCAAAATCATACATAGCCGTGGCCCATTAAGCCGTGGCCCAAATAAGCCGAAACAAATGAGCTATAAGCTCAAAAAATACCAAAACCAAATAAGCCCGAATATAAGTCGAATCCAATAGGCTATAAGCCTAAATTAAGTCAAAACCCAAATAAGCCATAAGCAAAATATATAAACTGAACCCAATGAGCTATAAGCTCAATAAATAAGTCGGAAGCCATAAGCTCTTTACGAGCTTATAAATAAGCCGAAATCAAAAATAATCTAAAACCGAATAAGCCAAAGCCCATAATATAATCCGAAACCAATAAGCCATAAGCTTAAAATAAATAAAACCCCATAAGCTCTTCATGAGTTATAAATAAGCCAAAACCAAGTGGGCTGAGCCCACTTCCTTATGTCGGGCCGAAACAAACCAAACGGACCCTTTGGTTGGGCCGAGCCCACACCGAAGCCTAACAAAACAAATAAGCTATACCCTAGCTTTTCAATAAGCAATGCACGATAATAAGCCCAAAATAAGCATTTTAACAAAGAAAAATTACCACAACAACCAAAATATTCAAACTTTAAATTCTTGTTTCCTTTTTCCTTTCAAACCGACGCACAAAACACCCCTTTTTTACATTTTTGCTTTCAACTTTTGACCTTTTTGACGATCAACTTGTACAACTAGTGTTTAGACATCACAACAAACATAGATGTACAACTTAAATCAAAGTTTTTGAAAAACTTACTTGTTTGACGAGTTTGGTTCGGTTGCGACGCGCAAAGGAAAACCCAAAACCTTGTTTCTATAACTCAAGACTACTAGCTACCAACCCAATATTGTTTCTTAACCCTGTGTCTTTGATAAATCTCTAAAATTTGATGTTCTTTTGGTATGTGTGTTCATCCGGTTATAGAGAGGGAGAGAGAGAAAGAGAGAGATATTTTTGTGTTTTTGAATCTATGAAAAATGAAAGAAATGGACAAGGGATTAAGGTGTATGGAATTTATGTACCATGCATGAGACATAAGAGCTATTTTCAAGCCTTGTTGTCTCCCCTCCTTTTTACACGTCTAAAAGGGATCTAAGGGGGGTTTGGGTTTATCTTTTTGTATCGAGATCACTTAAAAACTCAAAGTTTGATGTTTTAAAATGTTACCCAAGACTAATTAACACTTCCATTGCATTTAAAATCACTATTCCATTAATCTAGGTCATTCATACGACACATATCACATTAACCGTTGCTGGCCGACTCAGGACCAAAAACATGAATTTTTTTGACAACACTCAACCAAACCATTCTCACAAAGGTAAAAATACTTTAAATGTCTAAATTACCCTTTGTCAACATCAACTTTCTTACAATTTACACTTTAACGACCATTACATTCTTTTACCGAATTTCACGGATATAACCGTTTTTGACAACTTTTAAATCACACACCAACGATTTATGTTTTTAACCAACGTTTTCAAAGTCATGAATTTATTAATTAATTAAACTCATTTACACACTCCAATTCACTTAAACTCATTCTTAATTAAACTGTCGTGCCGGTATGCGCTGCGTGACGATTTTCAGGAAATCATAGAAAAGCTTCCCGGAATAAATTAAAACACCAAACAAATACTCCGAAATGGAAAGATGAATCAAAAGTGATTCTCTCCCAAAATTTAAAACTCCATCAAACTCCCGGTTAAATCGTAACTATTTTTACGTAAAATAGTCAACTGAAGTCAACTTTTCAGCTTTCATCAGGAAAACTGACAAGATCGAAAGACTTCAAAATACAAAATTTTAATATTTTATAATACTTAACCATGGGCAAATTACCAGTTATCACAAATAATGTATGACCCAAGCAGGTTTCCTCCATTACAGAATCCATCATCCCTTAAACTACTTGTTGGCAATTCCGAACATCCAGTCTTATAGTTGAAAGGCTCACAATAATGCTCTATTGGTTTTGGTTCTTTCCATACTCCATTGTCAGTCCATGGTTTCTCCTCAACCCATGGTAAGTTTCTGTTCCATTCATAGATCCAATCATCCTTATATTCTTCATAAGTCTTGAATCTCTCAATGTCCTTAGTAAGTAAGTCTGGATCGATTTGCAAAAGATAGTTAAATTCTTTGAAGGCCTTGCATATATGCATCTCAAAATCAAATATATTAGTGTCGATTCTAAAGACTTCAACAACTTCATCTTCATTATTAGAAGATTCTTCATCAGTGAGCTTAACTTTACCATCTCCTCTAATCCAGTAAATCCATAATGCTTTCATTGTATAATAATCCATTGTGTTGTAGTTTATTTTTTCTAACCTAACCATCCAGTAAATGCAACATCAGATTGATCATACCCTATATCGTCATCAGCTTCATGCGACACTTATTGCTCCGAATCATCATCCATGTTCGAGTCACATGGGACATTAGCAACTTCAACCTCTTATGTGAATAAATGTTGATCTCACTTTAATAGATCAAATTCCTTAAGCTTGTTTAAGGTTTAGGTATATTAGATAAATCTGTTAGCCTTAAAATATTGAGTCGAACATGAAGTTTGTTCATTATGTATTTAAGTCTCGGTCAATTAATTAGTTAATGTTGTAATAGAATATTATCGGGAATCGGGCTCGATAGTTAAACTAATATTGTATATGTTTCGGGTTTAATCCCAAGCAAAACCCGAGCGCGAGTCCTAGTTAAATATCCCGCGCGTCACATTAAATGTGTAGGGGTATATATAGATATTTTTCACTTAGAAAAATATCTCTTCTCATTTCTAATAATATCTTTTTTCTCTCTAACCTCTCACTAGTTTCTCTCTCTAGAAATCATCTCTCTTTCTCTTTTCTTGATCGATTTGTGGTTTGTTATATGAAGTGTTAACGGGATCCTACAATTGGCATCAGAGCTACGTGTGGATTCATGGTTGATTCTTGTGGTTCAAAAAAAATCAAACCAGGATTTTTGTACTTAGATGTGTAAATGTTTATGCTATTAAGCAAGATCTAGGCATAAGATAACTAATTGTGCAAGAGAAATTAAGTTAAAAGGTCAAAAAGTGTGATTTTTAGGTGATTTTTGGTGGAAAAAGTCGTATATTTCGTCGTTGCGTTTTGACTCTCTGGAAAAGTTCTTGGTTGCGTTTTGATCTTGGTTACATTTTGATCATTGGTTGCGTTTTGATCATTGGTTGCGTTTTGATCATTGGTTGCGTTTTGCCTAATTTGAAGACCTATATTGCGTTTTGACTAGGAGAAACTCTGCCCAAATTAAGACTTCATTGCGTTTTGACCAAATCTCAACCATTGCATTTTTGACCAAATCTCAAGCTGCGTTTTAACCAAATCTCAAGCTGCGTTTTGACCAAATCTCAAGCTGCGTTTTGACCAAATCTCAAGCTGCATTTTGACCAAATCTCAAGCTGCGTTTTGACCAAATCTCAAGCTGCGTTTTGATTAAATGGTCATTGCGTTTTGATTTAACTTTCAAAAAAACAACACGTTTAGCGACATTTTTTTAAGTAAAATGAAATTTTTTCTATAGTTTTTTTAACTTATTTTTACGTCAAATACAAATTTTGGTAATAGGGTAAAAATTTTTTTCCGGTCGACACCCTTTTAGCGACACTTTTTTTAGGAAAAATTAAGTAAAATAAAAAAAAACTTATAGCATTTTTAGCTTATTTTTACACCAAATTTAAATTTTGGTAGTAGGGTAAAAATATTGTTTTTTCTTTTTTCATAATCCAACTGCGTCGAATTCCAAACAAACCAAAACCAAAACCATCGAGAAGAACTTAAACTGCACAAATCATTCACAACAAACAAACCATTAACTACCAATGATCCTTCATTCACGGTTATCTAGTGATCTTGTAAAATCCCGTTAATCATTTTTCGGTTTTGATCATAGACGAGTAAAATCCCGTGAACGTGAATTGTATACAAGACCACAACTTCAATCACATCACATCCACTTAAGATCCAACAACTTTTACACTTCATAATTCATGTTAAAATGGAAACAAAGAATACTTCATCTTCAGGTTCAGATTTAGAGGAACCAGAGATACAGAAACTGCAGATGCAAGCAAAGATTTTCAAAGAAAACTCCTTGAACAAATTGAATGCACTTAAATCAACCACTCAACTTCTCGAAAGATAGACTTTCTTAGGTTGTCCATTATATCAACAAGCTTTTGCATAACTCTTTGGTGATGGTGTCAGAACCTTCAAGTTTTAGTTATCTCAACACATGAATAACTTAGAAACACAACTCAATGCAGAAACACTTCACGAGATGGATTCTAAATCCGCTCTAAGTGTGATCAAAGCACAGTTTGAAGGTTCATTAACTCTGACTTGTTAAAGCCTCTCGATATTGATTCAAGATCGTTTTCATCCGATCGAGAAGTAAGAGAAAACTTCAGAGATTATACTAAATGACAGCTCAAACATTCAAGGAAACAATCATCCAGAACATGAACTCCATTGAGCAATGTATAGTAGAAAGAGAAAGTCATGAGCAAGACCTTAAGATGACGTTGAAAAAGTTGAGTGAAAGACAGTTGCAGAGTTAACGGTGCAAGGTTCAAGAGGTTCAATCATCGGTTACAAGTTCAGGAGATGAAACAAGCAGTGGGATTGTATCAGATGAAGAGATTGAAAAGAAGGAATTGGAAGCACATTACGGTTTCATGGCAAAAATTCAGGAAGTCTTACCTGCAGAATCAAGTTCTATTATACTCCATTGGAACAGGTACAAAACAATGATGAAAATAATGTGTTTGCCAATGAAAGACAACATTCTGAGAAAAATGCTGCATAATGTACTGATGAGCGTGCTGTGCTTGCTAATTTAATTGCAAATTTAACTCTTGATACTAAGGAAAACAAAACGATTTAAAGCAATTAAAGAAAGCAAACGCATCATTGACTCAAGAACTGAAGGAGTGCAGAACTAACAGGAAAAGTGCAAAATAACTTTGATGAAACTTAGTGTTTGGGGGGAGAGTATGGGGGGGCTATTAGTTGTCGGGATAGTGTCTGATTGCATCTTCAGAACAAACAGAATAATGTTTGAGAAGTTCAAAGCCTTTAATGAGCCGGACGATTGATTTGAAATTCTTTCAACAAAGTTAATGAAAACTCTTTAGGACTATTAGCTTCAAAAGGACATTGAACTAAAAAGAAGGTTTTTAAAACAAAAGCCTATGACATTTAGTTCTAAACAGAAACACGATGAATTAGTCAAAATAGTCTTTTAACCAAAGTCACAACTGGAAGGTTATCACAAAGAGAACACACAACGGTCATTTCGGAATTTAAAGGTTAAGGAAGATAAAGATATAGACAAAATGATTGAAATGGACAAAACACGTTAAGTTTTTGAATGAAAGTATTTATACTCGTAATCAGTCAATTCAGACCATTCCTAGGTTAGCCCCTAATTGCGCGACATATAATGGTAGGACTAACCTTTGCCCATCAATGTACCTCAAAGATAAGCTCAATACTGAGAAGCCCTGTTGTATGAGATCCATTGATTCTTTTGATCCTGCCAAAAGATTTGCCCCTGGTTGGGAGAGACCATGACTCTTGATACGAGAGTAGATTAAAATTAGATAAAAGATCAAGTGAAACCATACGACTAATAGACAGAATTAGTTTTATGAAATTTTTAAAGGTCCTCTCACTTGAAGTATCTTATCAGTTGGAACGCGCAAAAGAAGTTAGGAAGGACACTGTAGAGTGAAAAACGTTTGTTGAACTAAACCAAACATTGCTAAAAATATTGCCTTTCTACCGTTTCTACATCCTTAGTAAAAGTAGGCAAGTTTATAACGAAATGACAAACTTAGCCTCTCAATTCATTTTAGATAATTGTGGAACAAGCTTGGTCTAATCATACTAATAGTGCATTTCCTAACCCAACTGCTAAGAGTATGAAAGTTTTGATCAAAACCTTATTAATGCCTCTTTCAAATAAAACTATACTGGACAGTCATTGTTTTGTTCATGAACTAAAAACAGAAATGATGCGATTGAGTACGTTAAATCCCTTGAAAAAGAGGTTGACGAACTTGAATCTGAAAAGGCTGATTTTTCAAACATATATGATCTACTTCTCGAAGAGTGTGTGTCTAAAGATGTTACATGTTCATATTTGCATTCTCTGTCTGATTTAAATGCTTATGCTGAATTACAATGCTTGTATCTTCATAAAGTCAAAGAATGTGAATGTCTTGCACAAAAGCTTTCGAAACAAACTGAATCTGTTAACAAAGAAGTTCATAATAATTTGTTAAAAAGTTTTTCTAAACTTGAAAAACACTCGATTTCTCTTGAACTTGCTTTACAACAATGTAAAGAACAACTGAAAAACAACTCAGTTTGCAAAGAAACCGGATCAAATGTATTTCGAAAAGAACGTGAACAATATCATGAAATACAGGATTTGAAAGCTCAAATGCAAGACAAGAACATAGCAATAAGTGAGTTGAAGAAACTCATTGAGAACTGCAAGGGAAAGTCTGTGGAAACTCAGTTTGATAAACCATCTGTTGTTCGACAACCAAATGCTCAACGAATTCCAAAACCATCAGTTTTAGGAAAACCGACTCCTTTTTCAAATTCTCCTGAAATGAGAAGTTTTCAAACGAAACAGTCGGTTAATAAAACTAATGTGTCGGATGGTTTGTTTAAACAAGTCACTCAACAGAATTTGCCTAAGATTAGAAAACAAGCAGTTCGAAACACCAATGTGATTGCACCTGGCCCCTCTAGGAATCACCCAAAGCATGTGTCATTTCAGTCACCTAAAGAATTTGTAGGCTCAAATGACATGGTTCATAACTACTACCTAGAGAAAGCTAAGAAAAGTGCACAACTTCAGAAAGACAAAAATGTGAATGGAAAACCTAGTATGATTAATCCTGCTAGATTACCAAACACTGCTAATGGTTGCAAACCAAAACCTAGGAATTGGCAAGCATCAATGAGTAGTCGGGTTTCAAACAAAGATGTTCACTTAGGAGAACATAGGAAACAAAAGCCTTTCTTGAAGTTCAATGACTTGCGATGTCCTATATGCAAAAAGTGCCTTTTCAGTGCAAATCATGATGAATGCGTCTTAGAATACCTCTCAAAGTTAAATCCTCATGCCTCTGTACAGAATAACGACGCAAAATCCCATAAGACAACAAAACGATATATGCCCGTAGAAAAGACAAGGGAATCTAAGAGACCAGAAAGACAGATCCTATCAGGACATAGGTTTTCAAAGAAAAAGACTACCACTGTCCCTGAGAAAACAATGACTCCTAGGTCTCGTCTTAGGTGGAAACAAACGGGTAAGATTTTCAAGACTGTTGGTCTTAGGTGGGTTCCCACAAGAAAGTTATTCAACTCTTGCACGGGCAAGGTTGACAGTGAACTCACAAATGGTTCAATAGTAGATAACCCTCATATTCATGCATGTAAACAAAATGGGTTTAAGTGCAGGTACGTCATTCAATGGTCAAAAGAAACAAAGAATTGACCTAAATGCAGATGCACTATACAATGAAAAGCAGGACAATCTCAGAGTGTAGTTGCTGAAATTATTGATATCTAAGAAACCAGTGCCAGAATGGTTTCACAAAAGATGAAATCTTTAGCAATGACGTTTGAATACAGCAGTTCAAGCCTCGGTCATCAATGTCAAATGATGTCTGACCACAACAGTCCAGACCTCCCACCACAATGACATATGGTGTCTGCTGAAAATAAGACTTCAGGCCCCGTTCCTCAATGTTTAAATGACGTTTGAACAACGCAGTTCAAGCCTCGTTCTTCATCAAATGATGTCTGACCACAACAGTTCAGACCTCCCACCACAACGACAAATGGCGTTTGCTGAAAATAACACTTCAGGCCCCGTTCCTTAATGTTCAAATGACATCTATTCACATCAGTTCAGGCCTCGTTCTTCATCAAATGACTTTTGATCATAACCGTTTAGAACTCAGAATTCACGACCACAACAATGAACCGTCAAGTTCAAAGCTGGTTCTAAAAGTTGTTCCTCTAGCAGTCAAGACAGCTACATCATGACAAGAGTTGGAATTACTATTCCACCATCACATAGCAATGATGAGGACAACAGGTAAATAAATACCAAATCAGAAAAACAGAAAATTTCCAAAAAGATTCTTCTCGACATGTCTCTTGGAATCGATAACATTTACGTGCTTAGAAATGTCGATTAACATTGACACGGGTGTGTAAATGAAGTTCGAGCGAGAGTTGTAAATAGTTTCAAAACATGTCATTTCTAATTTTCTAAATGGCTTATGTGCAAATATCAGTACATAACCTGGACTTCAAATAAAGGAAGGTTTATAACTTATCCTCACAACGAGAAAATTAACGTTTCTCGGTCTTGAGCTGTTCTTACAAGACATTCAATATCTTTAGCTCAAGAAAAAGGATAGTGTACGTTTCAGTGCGCTTACCCTTACCGTTAGAAGAGAAGTCCTCTAACATCTGGTTTTTCAAAAAGTTGAACACAATTTTTCAAGAATTTCTCGATGACAATTCATAATCTTTCAAAATTGTGTGTTCAACACTCCATCCCTCACAATGTTTTCAAAAGACAACAATTTTTCAATTGGTCCTATTATTGAGGGGGAGTTTTTCGAAAAACAAAGTTTTAATGTTCTTGGATACATCATCAACGACCATTCTTATGTATTCAAAACATTATCAAAATGTTCCAAACCATTCATGCTGACCATATTTTCTCCCACAGATTTTTCAAGACATATTTTAATCACAAGGTATTTCAAAAACTAAGTGTTTATTATTTAAAATAAGGGGAGAAAATGTATTTAAAATATGATCTATTCGACTCAATGTGCTGAAGAAAAGGTTTTATGGTTCGATCTTATACCCAACAACATCTTAATTTCACGACGATTCTGAAGTCATAAGGTGGTTAGGTTAGGAATCAATCCTATGATCCAACCAGAACCGGAGGATCTACCCAAGGATAATCCAAAGTTAGAAATAGCAGTCCTTAGGTATGATTGGAGATGAATGTATATGGGAATAATGCCGACTAAGATTGAGTTAACACTGGAACAATCACAACAAGGTGTTAGTAATGACGTCTTGGTAAGCATTGAAGGCGTTGAAGAATTAAAAAGAAATGTATGGATAAAGGGTCTAAAGAAAGAAGCCCTCCACACAACTTAAGGCAGAAACCGGGTCAATACATAATCTATCAGAATCACAAGATGATTGCTGGTATTGAAAACGACATCATGGACCCAGTGATGCAATGCACAACCCTTCCCAGCCATTCGGGTTTCTCTCAACAGAAACTTGTCTCATTTGTCACGGAGATACACACGTTATCTATTGACATCTCACTCCGAGATTGTTGATATTGAATAGGTGGCAATATGCTCCAGCCTCCGAGTACTAAAACCAAAATGCACTAATCGAGTCTAGAGCCAAGAGATCAATAAAAATCTCGTTAGGACACATTCCATTTCAAACACTTGTTGAACATCATCAGGTTCACAAGCTGTTAACAAGAGTCCTACGCAATATCATTGTGATATTTGCCAGAACATCAGAGTGATACTTTTAGTATTCATAATGAAGATGGAAATCCTGCTTGAGCCAGCATCAAACAAGCTCTTGGTAGGTGACTTGCGAGATTCTATATGAATCAAACTTGTGACAACTGGATATCGATTTGGTCCAGTAAATGAATTGACGGTTGATGAATTTTGATAAAAACATGACACTCTCGATGTGTTACAAAAACTCTTTAACGAGTGACACGTCGATTGATTTTCAAATCAATTTTCTCGTTTATCACTAACGTAAACTTGCAGGTCAAACGGTGGTGACGACAACCTCAATCCCATTTAAATGCTCAATCTACAAAGACAAACTATCTAGAAAGCTTAAGATTTAAAGACAAAGACTTCCGCTAACTCTGATTTAAAGCTTTCAAGATAATGCAAAAGTATGAGCATGTTGGTCAAAGACATAAGATCGCAAGATGGCAAAGACGATAAAGACAATGACAAAGGCTCAAAGTCAAGATCATAAAGCATGAAGGAACAAGCCTACAACAAAGAACAAATAGAAAGACCAAGACCACATGAGCTTAACGACAAAAGCAATCTCATTATCTCATGAAGGAGTGTCATCATTGAACTTACTTCAGGGGAGATTGTTAGCCTCAAAATATTGAGTCAAACATTAAGTTCGTTCATTATGTATTTAAGTCTCGGTCAATTAATTAGTTAATGTTGTAATAGAATATTATCGGGAATCGGGCTCAATAGTTAAACTAATATTGTATATGTTTTGAGTTTAATCCCAAGCAAAACCCGAGCGCGAGTCCTAGTTAAATATCCCACGCGTCACATTAAATGTGTAGGGGTATATATAGATATTCTTCACTTAGAAAAAGATCTCTTCTCATTTCTAATAATATCTTTTTTCTCTGTAACCTCTTACTAGTTTTTCTCTCTAGAAATCATCTCTCTTTCTCTTTTCTTGATCGATTCGTGGTTTGTTATATGAAGTGTTAACGAGATTCTACAAAATCTAACACAAATATAGTAGAAACTTTGTTTGAATGTATTAAAGATTATACGAAATCTAATCTTTAATATTAAGAAGAACTATCAATGAAACAGTAATTCAATGAACATATAATTCAACAAATAAGCTCCAATATTAATAATAATACGAATACTCTTACAGTACTAGGGTTACAAAGACCTTGAAGCTATGACAAAAGATATATGAAAAACTATAAGATAAGATGCTTTACTCTATGCCTTAGGACCTCTTTTTATACACCAAGAATCCTTAGTCGGCTTACAATCCTTTCCTAAGTATTCATAATCTTTTCTACAAATAACTTAATACATATCACATAAGCAGTACTAACAATCAAACAATACTAACTTATTAACCTTAGCAGCATTAACTTACAATAACAAAAGTAACTTTGTACTAGTAGTAGTAACTTATCACTAGCAGTAGTAACTACTTAGCATATTTTCTTTAGTAATACTAATATTCACTAGCAGTACTAACTTTGTACTAGTAGTAGTAAATACTTAGCATATTTTCTTTGAAGTTCATGAGCAACACTAACTTCAGCTGAGCAGCATTAACACAAACACGAGCAGCAATAATTCAAACAAAATCAAGAAGTCTTTTTATCCCTACAATCCTTCCCTAAACTTGATATTCTTCTTCAAAATCATTAAGTTTCTTCATTTAAAGCTTCATTAACACCAGGAGGATGCTTCCAAACCACTTCTTTACTTCTTAAGCTGTTTTATGATGAACATCCTCAAGAAATGTACTTCACAAGAGTCATACAGCTTCCAACTCAACACTTTGTAGTCTTGTTGATTCCTCCATACTGTATCTTCTACATGTGGTTCAAACATTGTTTTAAAATCATTCCATAATACCAAATCCAAGTCTTATACTGGTCTTGTTGACTCATATTTAGCTTTTACCAACTTGTATAGATTCTCCAAATCTTCCCTGTCAAAACTTTTAAGCATGTGACTAAAGACTATGTACATTTGAGATTTTCCATCAGCTCTCATTATTTGATAATAGCTTTTTCTTCTTTCTTTTTGAATCTTCCAGTCAACAATACTTAGAGACTTAACAGCCAAAGGTATAACATCAATTGCTACTTCTTCTTCATTTGGAATGATTTCCATTAACTTTTTAATCTCTGATACTTCTTTGTCATCTTCCACTTTTTGCATCTTTGTAACCTATTGTGGTAGCTCTGCTCCTACTCTCTTTTCTTTGCCCTCCACCAACTCTATTCTAAAGTATTCAAATGTATTTACACTTTTGAATGCTCTGTCAAACATCTCTTGAATAGAATTAAACCCTTTTGACTTCAAATCTTTGAGCTTGTATCCTTCCATGTTCTTTTGGTAAGTACACATTATCTTTCTTTATTGAGCTTTTATTGGTGGTTTGTTTCTTTGCACTTCTGCTCTTTTAGCTGCAAAATGCTTTCTTCTTTTCCCTAAGAGTTGTTGAAATAATGTAGCCTTTTCTTCAAAAGACAACTCTTCTTGTTCTTGTACTTGCAATCTTTCAGCCAATTGATGATCAGCATCAATCTCTGCTTATATATCATCCCATGTTTCAATCAAGGCAATATTGGCTTCTTATTCTTTTTCAACTTTCTCTATTGCAAGTCTTTCTTCTTCATTAAATTTAGCTTGTAGTTTTAAAGCAGTTTCTTCATCAAAACTGATTTGTTCTTTCTTTTTCAAAGGCTTCACAGGTTCTATCCATATCCCTTTCCCTTTGTCCTGTGATTGTTGTGAAGATAGTTGTAAAGATTTTGTTATTGTAGATTCACCCAGCTCTTGTATAACAACCCTTTTCTGCTTGGGTTTTGTAGTCTTTAATTGTTCAAGTGCTTGAGCCAAAGTAATATCATCAACAGTTGTAGCAGTAGTTGTTGTAGCAGTACTAACAGTTGTTGCAGCACTAGCAGCACTAACTTTATCACCAGCAGCGCTAACCTGAGCATCATCAATAATTAGCTTAGCAGTGTTAATAACTTCAACTACTTCTTCATCAACTTCCATTTCATCATGAACACTAACCAGGGTAATTTCTTCATCAGCATCAATAGCATCAATCCTCTCCTGTTTAGATGCATCCTCACCCAAACTTTCTTCATCATAAAAGGATTCTACCCTAGCCGTCAAACCAACTTTGTATAATCTCTTCAGCTTATAAGTTCTTGACCTATCTTTCTATTCAAGCTTCTTGACCCTCCTTTTCAAACTAGCAATCTCACTATCTTGAGTGGTCTTTGTCTTCTCCAAATCAAGAACCCTATTTTGTAAATTGGTACATAGTGCTATAAATTCCTTTAGTTTAAGACTATCCTCATCACTTTGAAGTGTGTTACCTCTTGCGAGTAGTGAATTATTAGAATGTTTAGATACATTCTCAAACCTAGTTTGAGTAATAGTATCTGATAAGTGCTTAATTACACATATCTTTTACCTCTAAAATCGAGCTTAAATGACCAAAAACAGACAAA
>BQNB010087517.1:0-27903 GCA_026074375.1 Tanacetum coccineum
CACCTATTGGATATTTAAGGGAGCGGTTAGCTAATTGAATACTCATCTTGGTAGGCTTAAGCTCAGATATTCCCAATTTGCGAAAAAGGGAGTATGACATGAGGTTGATGCTTGCTCCAAGGTCTGCCAGGGCATTTTTCACAGCAAATGGTCTGATGAGGCATGGAAGTGTGAAACTTCCTAGGACTCCTTCATTTTGGAAGAGAACCTTATGAATGACAGCCGACCATTCCTCACTAAGCTTTACTAAAGAAGCTGCTTTTTCCAGTTTTTCTTTATGTGATAGAAGATCCTTAAGAACCTTAGCTCCTTTTGACATGTGAATCATGGCTTCTAGGAAAGGTAGGTTGATATGGATTTATTTAAAAATGTTTAGCAGCTTCTCTCCTCATCCTTTTTTTTCTGCTTCTTTACCCGAGAGGGAAAAGGGATGTCAGATTTTGATGGTTGGTGATGACATCAAATAACGTCTATTTTATAGCATCATTTATCCTACAATATTAACCCAATTTGTATAGTTATTGCAAATAATTGTTACTTAATCGTTTATATTTAAGAATTGCAGTAATTATGAAGTAATTTGTGAAAGTTAGCACAAGGCGCGCATTCTGGAGCTTAAATGAAGATATTTTGAAGATTACTATTCTGAAGACCAATACGCCATATCCATCAAGGAAGATACGGTGTATCCGTGCCTGCACTCACCAAAGACCACTCAGGAATAAAGATCAATACGCCGTATCTAGAGGACTCAATACGCCGTATTCAAGATATGGAATCAATATAATATTCTAGAAGATATCAAACGTGGTCCCTACTCCAAGAAATCCCCAATACGTCGTATCCAACCGACTTCCAGACCTTATAAATAGAAAACTCAAAAACGAGTTTTAAGTGTGCTAAATCATATTCTCGATACCTAAACCACAAAAGTTGTGCTAAATCATCATTCTCGATAACCTAAAACCACAAAAAGTCAATTTTCAGAGGAGAAAAAGAGCAGAAGAGGTCGAGCAACGTATTCAATTCCATAGAAGACAACGTGTTAATTCCATATAACTTTGTAAATCGTTCAGTTTTGGTTATTATTCGGTTTAACTCGGTTAGTTTACCTTGGCTAAATAATTGCTCTTGTATTTATTATGACGTTTGAAGGCTAATACCTTCGGGTATTAGCCATTATTATGAAGATTTGAATGTTTGGTATTTGTTTATCTCGATTTCTTGATTTATCGTTGAGTGCTTGTTTATGTTTATCAATTTATACTTGTTTACGCGCTTTTGTATGCGACCTATCATTCAACTGGATCTAGTAAAGTGGACCAAGCGGATCTAGAGTCTGGGATAGCTCTCCATATAGTAATTTATACATCTAGAATAATAGTTACACAAATATTGTCCTTCTAAGTCTGTGTCTAGGATACGCTTCGGGCTTAACTAGTTAATTGGATATTGCCGATGGTTTATTGATCGTGTTGACTAGCAGGTGACCTAGATAATTCAACAAATAACGTTCTGATTCCATTGGATAGTTGGACAAGTGGACTACTAGTGTATAGATTGCTATTAAGCGGTAAGTGGGTAAAGTCTCTATGAGCTAGGGTTTAACAAGATCACCATTGCTTTAATCCCTAAGATAGATTATAATCAGCAAATAAGGATGCTTTATGCAGATGCTTTAATTGTGACAGAATTAATGTGTCTAGGTCTTAGGATGATGTAACGCCTAAGTCTTAAGAATGATATGCCACCTCGAGAGAAGAAATCATTGCACTAAATAAACAAACCAACGTTCTAATCGGATTAATAATGGTTAATACATTTTTCTTATATAAGGTTTGACCGCTCTTTTATCTTTTGTCTATTAGCTTGCGTGGGTAATAGTGCCTTTAATTGATTGTAGTCACCAACCAAACCGTGTCAGTCTCTCAGGCTGAAAACCCCCTTTTTCTCATTAGAATTAGGATTTAGACTGACATAGGTTTAATAGAGGATTAGAATAGAATTAACATAGATTAGATAACCAAGATATTAATTAAATTGATAGATTTAACCTCGCTCTCAGTGATCGACACCCTACTTACCACGAAACTACTACCGATCGGGTACACTACCCGTTAAAGTGTTGTTTTGGGTTGAGTCAACAAAATATAAATTTAAAACTTGAAACAATAAAATATACACTACACAACGAAACATCAAGCTTTTGGCGCCGTTGTCGGGGAGTGAAAATTAATCTTGATTTTTATTTTGATATTTTGGTTTTTAGCATTAGATTAGATCTAATCCTTAGGATTAGTGTGATTTAGATTAGTGTATATTCTTGTATATTCTGTATATTTGTATATTTGTTTGCTTGTATATATTTGTATGTTTAATTGTTTGTGTATTTAATTGTTTTTCTTGAATACACTGTTCTGGTCGACAGTTGAATACGACGTATCCACTTCCACTAGATACGACGTATCCAGTTCTATGTCCAATACAGCGTATTCAATCCAACTGATTAATACAACGTATGCACTTCCATTGGATACGGCATATCAATTGTCGGGAACAGAAACTGAAATATTTGATTTTCGTGCAAATTTTTTTCTACCTTCCTCCGGATCAAATCTTACTGGTTGTTTATCCCTTGTTTCAGGTAGTGCATGACAAGGAGTTGGACGAACGAACTATACACACCTTACAATGATCCTGAACATGAGTTTTGATCATCAAGAGGAAACTTTAAGACTCTAAGTCTTGACGAATTGAGATCTTCGGATTTCAATATACTTTTTGACAAATAATACTCAGGGGAAGAAGAAGAGGAAGAAATGGCAGAAACAATGGAGCAATACATGAGCAAGACCCGAACAGACTATAGATCGATAGTCGCTAGGCCTAAAATTGATAACAAAGATCAATTTGAACTAAAAGGACAATTTCTTAAGGAGCTTCGAGAAAAAACATTTAGCGGTTCGGATAATGCGGATGCTAATGAACACACTGAAAAAAGTTTTGAAATAGTTGATTATTCCATGGTTCTAACATCATGTGGATCAACTAAGCTTTAAGTCTTCTCTTATATCTTTAGCTGGCGCCGCAACTGTTGGCTAGAAACGAACCAAACTGGTATCAATCCAAAACTTAGGAGATCGTTCTTAAACTAAGTTTTTGAACAATACTGTCCACCTGGTCATAGGGATGGCAACGGGTGAGAAAAAACCCATAACTCATGGGTACCCGCACATAAATGGGCGGGTAATCTTGTTATTTTTCACCCGCGGGTGGGTTGTGGGTGAGAATTTGTAGCCATCAATAGGTGGCGGGTGGGTGGCAGATTATGCATACTCATCATGGGTGTACCCATTTTAAAAACCATAGTGTACCCGCCTAAATACCTACGGGTGTACCCCTAAACCATTTGTGTTTTAAAATAACTTTATTATACTACTTAAATATTTATGAGGTTGTTGGTATATATTTATAAACTACCAAGATCTCTAGACTACACAGTAAACTAACAATTTTTTTGAGTTATAAGACTAAAGATGAATATGAAATATCAAGCTTTTAAAGATATATACATGATATATCTCAGTACATGTATGTGATTTGGTATAATGATGATTAATTTTTCTAGTTTTAGACATGTCATTAAATATTTTGTGAACTTGATATTTAGAAAATTGATATGATGTCTTATTACCTAGTTTCATAGTTAGGTTACATATCATGGTTTTATGATTCTGTTGCATTTCACAAACCCATTGGTTTACCCACGGGCGATGGGTACCCACGGGTATGAGTATGGGTAAAAAGTTGTACCCATTTGTGGGTAACGGGTAGGTGGCGGGTAAGAAAAAGATCACGGGTTCGGGTGACGGGTCTGATGAACCCATACCCATTACCCACGGGTGCCATCCTTACCTGGTCGAACTGCAAAGAAAATGGAGGAAATCAACAACTTTCAGCAAGAGCCAGATGAAACCCTTTATCAAGCATGGGAGCGCTTTAAGAACTCATTGATGAAGTTGTCCTCAACACCATTTGACTGAGTTGCATGGGAGGGTGATTTTGTTCTACAATGGGCTGGTGATGTTCCACCGGAATAATCTTGGAACTCAAGAGGTGCGTTCTGACTAAATGCTGAGATGCCAAAACTGTCATCAAGAAATGGTGATATCTCAAAATGACACAATGGAACATCCTAGGGAGGATGATAGTACGAGATTTGATGGCCTACTGTATACAAGCAAACTAAAACAATCTTGAAGAGAGGATTTAAGAAAGTGAATGAAAACGTTTATGCTGCTCAAGTTGGATGCGAGCAATGCAAAGGACCCCCTCTACCCAAAGATTCCCCATTGAAAAAAGAAGGGAAGACCCTAAAAGAAGCTTACTACACGCAATTAGGTGGACCTTTTCAAGGAGGGGGATATAGAGCAACCGCTCTAGGGTACTATCAAAGGAACAATGCCAATCCTTTGTTCCAGGAACGAAGGCAATCTATGGAAGATACCTTGAGCAAATTCATGAGTGAATCAGCAAAGAGACACGAAGAAAACTCTAACTTGATCAAAGAAATCCGAGCTTCGACAGATGCTGCTATACGGAACCAAGGAGCATCAATCAAAACTTTAGAAATTCAAATTGGACAAATGAGCAAGGTACTACAGGAGAGAGGATTTAGAAACCTACCAAGCTCAACTAAAACAAACCCGAGAGACCAAGTCAAGTCGATTTCAACCTCCATTAAAGCTGATTCAAACTCGATACGTCATATTGGATCTAACCAATATGCTGTATCCACTAGACAAAATAGTACACCACTATACAAGGCAAGACAAACGACGGTTCCTTTTCCAAGTCATTTGGTTAATCATTACTGTGAAGAAGAGGGGAGCTATGGACCAAAAATCACAAAAGCTTGTGGAGCTTCACATATCAATAACGCCATACCCCGAAAGGAGAAATAGCCAGGAAGTTTCACTTTACCTTGCTTTATTAATGATTTTGCCCTTGTTAACTTAGGAGCTAGCGTTAGTGTTATGCCTCTCTCGACCTACCTTAACTTAGGATTAGGCGAATTAGCTCACACTAGGTTGATAGTGGAATTAGCAGATAGAACGGTAAAATATCCTAAAGGAATTGTTGAAAACATGCTAGTAAGAATTGGTAAATTTACTTTCCCCATAGACTTTATAATTCTAGATATGCCCGAGGATATCAGAGTGCCCTTGATCCTCGAAAGACCATTTTTGTCTATCGCCCGTGCTAAGATTGATGTTTACAAAAGAAAATTTACTTTAAGAGTTGGGGAAGAAAAGAATATTTTCAAAAGTGTTAAACCTGC
This sequence comes from Tanacetum coccineum, assembly GCA_026074375.1. Taxonomy (NCBI): domain Eukaryota; kingdom Viridiplantae; phylum Streptophyta; class Magnoliopsida; order Asterales; family Asteraceae; genus Tanacetum; species Tanacetum coccineum. The sequence goes on from BQNB010087517.1 coordinate 5,342, forward strand.
TAGTAGTATAATTAAGAGGGTTTACATGCTAAGTTTGAGAGAACAAATGGAGCTTGATTTAGAAGCTAGGCTTATGGGAGAAACTTTGGTGATTAATAGATCATTAGACCCTTTCTTGGAAGATTACATTGAATTAAATGATCTAAACAAACCATTTGAGCTTAGGAGAAATCAAGGAGATGATTTGATGCCCACCATCGAGGAAGGTGAGGTAATTAAGGAATTTAGAACTAGGAATGAAGATCTTGATACTGGAATGGATGATTACCCTAGTTATTGTGATGACGATAAGAAAATCCATATAGATTGCGCTCACAACTTAAAGTTTTCATGCATGATAGGATTTGAATTTACTCACGCCAACTTTTTCCCGTTATTGTATGTCAACATGATGTCAAGAAAATTTCACAATTCAATAATGAAAAATAAGATGATGTACAAAAGGAATAATGTTGTAGGAGCCTTAATGAATGTGCCTATCTTTGTTGGAATTTTTTCTATAATGACAGATTTTGCCATTTTAGAAAATATGGATGCTTATTGTGTTGAAGGATTGGGAGATGTTATTTTTGGCGAACCATTCTTAAGAGAAGTTGATATTAAAGCAAAACGGTTCGAAGGAATGATTACCCTTTACAAAGGTGATGATGAAGTAACTTACCAAATGGTGCGATCACATCCGAGGTTTAAACACCACACTAATGAGCAATGCAATAAGATCCCATCATTACTAAAGGTGAATGAGAAGGATGTGATGAAAGGAGTCTCGCATACATACCAAAAGCTTAAGGGGTTCTACAAAGGAGTTTTGAATCTAGGACCCGATTACATTCGTAATGCGAAGACAGAAGAATGGCTCACACGCAGGCACATCAGCGTGCATGAGTTGGAATAAAAAGGAAGCTGAAGAAAAGTCTAACTTAAAGACGTCACTATAAACAAAAGTGCTACCCGGGAGACAACCCGGAATGTTATTTAATTTTGTTATCGAGTATGTCTTCCCAGACTTCAATACGGTGTATCCGTTCTACCCCATAAGGCGTATTGATTGTCAGGACGTTATCAGTCTTTACTTTTTATGCACTTTAAAAACATTATTGTCAGTTCTATGAATACGCCGTATTCAATTATTTGATACGCCTTATCCACAGACTGACCCGTATTTAGTTTGTTTTAGTTTAGTTTAAATTAATTGTAGGTACCAAGATAGGAATGCACATGTTTTTCCTATATTTTACGCAGGACCTCGTGAAGGAAATATCGACGAATATTGGTGGAGAATTTACGAATCTGGAAATCTTGAAGTGTTAGAGTCTTGAAACCTCAAGACGGCTGTTCAACACAAAATCTAGCTCATAAACGCAAATTGGAGAATCTACCGAGCAAATATCAGGGGAGTTTCTCATTCTGATTCTTTTTAAATTCCCGTATTTAATGTTTTATATATACAACGAGGATGTTGTATAATTCAAGTAGGGGGATGGAATTAAAATGATCACTTGTCTAAATTTTCACAATAAAAAGCTTAAATTATGCTCAAATTTAAAATATTTTTCAAGCATACTTTTGTGAAATTACTTGTTACATAACCCGTACACAATAACCCTTGTTAGATATTGTGAGGATTTAACCTTTCCGTTTCTAAATGTTTACCCAAAATCCATAAAATATGAGTGTGCCGGTGATATTGTAGACTTTAGAACTTGGCTTGGTATATCTATTCGAGACCGCAATAATGAGTACTATGGATTTAATTGGAGTAACTTTTTTAAATTGGTAAATCTTAGGATTACAACCAAATAGCCTTTACATGTTATTTATTAACTAACTACACCGGTTAGTTAACCTCCCGTTAAACCCTTCCACTCTCATCTTTAGAGTGATGATCCACTAGAACAACCCGTAGAGCCAATCCTTTAGAAATTTACACCAACTATTTGTTTCGTTACACCCTTACACCTTAACCTACCCTGTTAGATTAAAGTTTAATTTATAGTTGCTAGTTGCTTAAAGTGTAAAGTTTGTATTTCTCGAGTCTTGTGTCATTTTTTATCTTTGGTACGGTTGGAAATTTGAACATTGCAAATGGAAATGTATATTAGTAGTCAAAGCTCATGTGATTTTACTACAGTCACAATTATTGTTGAAACCGAAGAACAAAGAAATTACCGAAGGAATTATCTGGAATTATGAAGATGGTGAAACTACACCGAGATTTGAAGAATAGTTAGCAAAAAAATGAAAAAAAATACAAAAAAAGAGAGAAAGAAAGTTTGAAGATAATCGTTTCGCAAAAAGCATTACCAAAGGAATTATACGAAGGATCGATTATTCGTTGATACGTCTAAAAATCAATGATGTAGAGTATTGTACAAAGTGGAAGATATCGCCACTTGCCTTGTAAAGTATGTAAAGTTTTAGGATGATTGGGAAGTTGATCGTTATGGGAATTCCAACTTAGGTTGTTGTTTTGATCTATGATCAAGACGTTGTAAATAGTCGTGTCTTTGTCATAATAACGGTCAGAAAAATCAGTGTCTAGCAACTTGTATCTTAAGTCTTAATCTATTTGTTTTTTGATTTTATTTAACAACAAATTACTTCCCTCTCACCTAATGATTAGCCGCTGGTTTTACACGAATGAGGATGTGATCGAGCGTGCATGTCTATTTCGTCGTTACGTCCATGTATGCATGTCTCAGCTACCTCGTTGGTTTACGACTTTGGTGAAAGTTAGAAGGTTCCTACCCTATATCATTCTCCATCCTAACCGTTGGTTAAACTCGAATGGGGATGTGATCGAACACTCATGTCTATCCTGGTGTTCCGGGTGTGTATGTGTGCTTCAGTTGCCTTGTTGGAGTGGTACTTCTGGTGAAAGATTGTAGAATGATCAAACCGTACGCCTTTCCATACAAAAACCCATATTTACCTTTATAAACTTGTTACTCCTTGGCTTTAGTGGTGGAGATATGTATCCTTGCCAAGCTTATGATAGAATACTAGTCATGACCGAGCAATTGAGCGAATTAGTTACATGTTACCACATAGATTAGTTGAGTGATTTGGGTGTTTTCATCTTCCTATTTCGTGAGGTGTTTGGTTGTGTACTTGTAATAGATCGAATAAGTGATTTAACAGAAAATATCCTTAAGGGATACATTTTTATAAACTTCTAAAGGCTACTTGAGGACAAGTAGGATTCAAGTGGGGGGATATTTGATGACATCAAATAACGTCTATTTTATAGCATCATTTATCCCACGATATTAACCCATTTTGTATAGTTATTGCAAAGAATTGTTACTTAATCATTTATATTTGAGAATTGCAGTAATTATGGAGTAATTGGTGAAACTTAGCAAAAGGCGCGCATTCTGGAGCTTAAATGAAGATATTTTGAAGATTACTGTTCTGAAGACCAATACGCGTATTCATCAAGGAAGATACGGCGTATCCGTGCTTGAATTCACCAAAGACCACAGAAGATTAAAGATCAATACGCCATATCTAGAGGACTCAATACGCCGTATTCAAGATATGGAATCAATATAATATTCTGGAAGATATCAAACATGGTCCCTACTCCAAGAAATCCCCAATACGCCGTATCCAATACATGGATACGCCGTATCCAACCGACTTCCAGACCTTATAAATAGAAAACTCAAAAACATGTTTTAAGTGTGCTAAATCATATTCTCGATACCTAAACCAGAAAAGTTGATTTTTAGAGGAGAAAAAGAGCAGAAGAGGTCGAGCAACGTATTCAATTCCATAGGAGACATCATGTAATTCCATATACTTTTGTAATCGTTCAGTTTTTGGTATCATTCGTTAACTCGGTTAGTTTACCTTGGCTAAATTAATACTCTTGTATTTGTTATGACGTTTGAAGGCTAATACCTTCGGGTATTAGCCATTATTATGAAGATCTGAATGTATGGTATTTGTTTATATCGATTTCTTGATTTATCGTTGAGTGCTTGTCTATGTTTATCAATTTATACTTGTTTACGTTCTTTTGTATGCGACCTACATTCAATTGGATCTAGCAAAGTGGACCAAGAGGATCTAGAGTCTGGGATAGCTCTCCATATAGTAATCTATACATCTAGAATAATAGTTACACAAGTATCGTCCTTCTAAATCTGTGTCTAGGATACGCGTCGGGCTTAACTAGTTAATTGGATAATGCCGATGGTTTATTGATCGTGTTGACTAGCAGGTGACCTAGATAATTCAACAAATAACGTTCTGATTCCATTGGATAGTTGGACAAGTGGACTACTAGTGTATAGATTTCCATTAAGCGGTAAGTGGGTAAAGTCTCTATGAGCTAGGGTTTAACAAGATCACCATTGCTTTAATCCCTAAGATAGATTATAATCAGCAAATAAGGATGCTTTATGCGAATGCTTTAATTGTGACAGAATTAATGTGTCTATGTCTTAGGATGATGTAACGCCTAAGTCTTAAGAATGATATGCCACCTCGAGAGAAGAAATCATTACACTAAATAAAAAAACCAACATTCTAATCGGATTAATAATGGCTAATACAGTTTTCTTATATAAGGTTCGACCGCTCTTTTATCTTTTGTCTATTAGCTTGCGTGGGTAACAGTGTCTTTAATTGATTGTAGTCACCAACCAAACCGTGCCAGTCTCTCAGGCTGAAAACACCCTTTTCCCATTAGAATTATGATTTAGACTGACATAGGTTTAACATAGGTTAGAATAGAATTATCATATATTAGATAACCAAGATATGAATTAAATTGATAGATTTAACCTCGCTCTCAGTGATCGACACCCTACTTACCACAAAACTACTACCGATCGGGTACACTGCCTGTTAAAGTGTTGTTTTGGGTTGAGTCGGCAAAATATAAATTTAAAACTTGAAACAATAAAATATACACCACACAACGACACATCATCTAGAAACAGGGGTAAAAACTTCATCATAGTCTATCCCTTCTTCTTGTGTGTACCCTTGAGCAACCAACCTTGCTTTGTTCTTTATCATAATGCCTCTTTCATCCTTCTTGTTCCTGTAAACCCATTTAGTGCCTATGGCCCTTTTGCCATTTGTTAAATCCACCAGGGTCCAAACCTTTTGTAATTTAAATTGTAGAAGCTCATCCTACATAGCTTCTATCCAACTTGGATCCTTCAATGCATGGATTACCTTCTTGGGTTCTTCTTGTGATAAAAAGCAAGCAAATAAGCAATTTTGAAAGTCTTTATGGTTTGTTCTTTGCTGAACTGAATTAAACATACCATGTTCTTTCAAATTCTTGGTCATTCTTTTTGTTTGAGGTACTGAATTCAAGTCTCTAATAATTTGTTCAACTGGATGATCTTTGTGTATTCTTGTAGTTGGAATAGGACTGACAGGCATAAATGCATCTAAATTGTTCATGTCAGCCTCTGCACCAACATCTTCATCATCATTTGAATAAATAATATCTTCCAATTCAGGCATATTTGGATCAATTGGAAGTTCAATGCTTGTTTTTAGATCAACAGCATTAACTTTCGTTACAGCAGCATTAACATTGTTAGTGTTGTTTCCATCACTAGTAGTTATTAAATATTGTTGTTGCTGTTAATATGAACTAACAGTATTAATAGTGTTAGTGTTGTTGACATTTACATCCTTCTATTGATTAACTCTTGGCTCCTCTATACTTGAAACTTCACTATCTTCATTCCTTGGATCTTCAGCATCCTTCATTTCCTCCTCCCCTGATGGTTTGAATCCAGCATCAGGAGAAACTTTTGAATTTTGAGAGAATAGTGGTTCAGCAGGCCACATTGGTAGCAGAATGTAATCTTTGCCAGGTACTGTCTCCATTCCAGCTTTACCTGCATCATCATAGGCTTTTGTACCAGCATTACCATTAGTTTGATTCCCTACAACAACTGGCTTATAATTCATTGACTTTGTTAGTGCATCAATATCAAAAACCCAATTTGGTCCACTTCCTGCAATATTAGGTGTATTCTTAGTAAATTAAACATGCAGGTTTTCTTCTACTATCCTAGTTCTACTGTTGAATACTCTGAATGCATTGCTATTGGTAGAGTATCCTACAAAGAACCCTTCATCAGCCTTTCCATCAAATTTACCTAGGTGATCTATGGTATTTAGAATTGTAACAAGACACCAAAATGGTCTCATGAAGCTTAAGGCAGGTTTTCTACCTAGAAAAAAGTTCATAAGGGGTCTTGTTGTGAGGCTTGATAACTAACACCCTATTTTGGACATAACAAGTAGTATTAACTGCTTCAGCCCAGAAAGTTGTTGGTAATTTTGAATCAGCTAGCATAGTCCTAGCAGCCTCTGTTAGTATCCTATTTTTCCTTTCTACTACTCCATTTTTTTGTGGAGTCCTAGCAACACTAAATTCCCTTTTAATACCCTTCATTTCACAAAACTGATTCATGGCCTTATTCTTGAATTCAATCCCATTGTCACATCTAATCACTTTCACCCTAAGGTCTATTAGATTTTCTATGCATGTTATAAATGTTTTAAGGATTTCACAAGTTTCATCCTTAGTGGCTAAAAAGAAAACCCAACTAAACCTATTAAAATCATCTGTGACAACTAAGCAATACATTTTTTTCATTACACTCTTTACAAATGTTAGGCCAAACAAATCCATGTGCAACATTTGTAATGGTTGGCTGATTGAACTGACTGTTTTGGTCTTACAAGAAGCTTTGTGTTGCTTTCCTTTCTGACAAGCAGCACAGGTTTGATTAATTTCAAAAAGTTTTGAAGGTAAACCTCTTACAAGGTTTCCCCTTACCAGTTTATTCATTGTTTTGAAATTTACATGTCCAAGCCTCCTATGCCAAAGATTAGATTCATCTGGTGTGGCTTTTGCAAAGAGACAAGTAAGACCTCCTTGAGGAACAACATTCTTTAAATCAACACTGTACATGTTATCCTTTCTAGGAACTTTAAGAAATACATGATTTTCATCAGTTAACTTAAAGTCTGGAGACAAAACAACACAATCAGTATCAGTAAAAAGAACACAATTCTTCTTGTCACACATTTGTGAGACACTGAAGAGGTTAAACTTTAGTTCCTTTACAAAATACACATCTTCAAAATCTAATTTACTAGTTCTTATTTTACCTTTCCCAGTAATTTTCCCTCCTTTGGAATTACCTCCAAAGGCAACAAATCCTCCATCAATTTCTTCATAATCTGTAAGATAAGATCTGTTTCCTGTCATGTGCCTAGAGCATCCACTGTCAATCACTCCTTTATCCTTCAAATCTTGATGTGGATTGCCCTGCACATAATGGTAGGAAAATTAGTTTCTTTTGGGGACCCAAGCCATTACTGACTTGGATCTGCCTTGTGCATCAATATAGTTAAACATTGATGCACCATTATATCTGGAGACATGGTATAAAACTTTGTGCTTTGGTCTCCAAACCAAACATATGGAGGCCTTAACAGCATTTCCCTTGTTTCCCTTAACAGCACTAAGAACTGCTTTTGGCCTAGCAGTATTAACCCTTGTTCCCTTAACAGTATTAACCTTTTTAGTGAAATTACTGTTATTAGTTGCTGTTATTTTGTTAAAAGGCCTTCTAGTAGTTGAATATGCATTATTAACATTATTTTTCATGGGTTCTGCAGTATTTACTGTTGTTCTTGGTTGAACAGTATTAACTGGTCTAGCAGTATTAAGTAAAATTGGGCCAGATCTAGTTAAGACTGTTCTTGGAACCATGTTCCTTTTTGGACTTGGGTGAGTTAATTTAGAGAAATTATGTTTGTTCACCCTTTGAACATTGGTCTAAACTGGTTTTGTAAATCTTCCATTATTATACCAGTTATTGCAATCATTCTTCAAATGACCAAAACTACCACACACATGACAAGCTTTATTGAACATCTCAAAATCACTCCCTAATTTTTGAGACATCTGTTGGTTCTAGTTTCTCTTGTTTCCTCTAGGACTAGGTATGTTTTGCCTATTTTTATCAACTGATGTTTTCCTAGGAGATTTTACGTGCTCACTAGACTTAACAAAGTTTATCTTAGCAAAACTAGGTTTATTAAACATCTCAACTGTTTTAACCTTAGACGCATTTTCTTCTTCACTATCAGATACCCAATCCTCAATAATTGGGGCTCCATCTTCTTTCCTAGCAGTCTTAGGTTCATTAGTCTCAACAGTAGGTTTTTCAACTATAGACTCACTAACAGACTCATTCACTTCCATAAAATCATCTAGACTAGGATAAACTAGGTGGCATAAAATTTCCAGTATAGGGAGGTAGGATAGCATTATACCCTAATCTTGTTTTACACTTATCTATTATCTGACTGTCTAGAAGTTTACTTAGGCTTTTTGATGAATTTTCAAATTTTTGTACTGTAAGTTGAACCTCATCTTTTTCTTTTTTAGCCAACTCTAACTTTCTTTAAAGCTCTGTAATATCTAAATCTCTTAGATAGATTTCACGTTTTAAGAGTTTTATATCTTCCTCATATACAGACTTATTTTTCTTAAAGACTAACAGTCTAGCTTCTATAGATTCTAAACCAATTTTATAAGAGACAGCACTTATCCTAGCTGTTCTTAAGTCTTTAACTAATTGTTCATTTTGTTCTTTTAGATCTTTTATACATTCTAAACAAGATGAACAACAATTTGAGTCATTAGATACCTCAGAGTTTGTAGAAGAACTTGAATTTGTTGAAGAATAAGCCGTGAGAGCAAAATTAGTTGGACCTTCTTCTGCTTGGTCACTCCAATCATAGCCAAAGCCATCACACTGAGACACTGAGGCATTTGAAGTAGTTTCCTCAACTGGCACAGTCCTTCTGGTAGGCTCCCTGTTCCTGCTGTCTTGATTCTTGGGTTCCCTACACTCCCTTGTAAAGTGTCCTCTCTTGTGGCAGTTGAAACACTCCACCTTGGACTTCTCAAACCTACTTATTTCTTTGTTGGCCATGTCCAGCTTTCTTCCAGTATTCTTCAGGAATCTTCTTGCCCTCATAGTCAGCATAGCAATGTTCCACCTCAAGTCCATCTCTTCTAGATCTTCAGGATGGATTTTTTGTAGATCTTCATTATCAAGCTGTGGAACAAAGAAGGAATAAATCACAGCATCACTTAAATTTTCAACAGTTGTTGAGCTATCAGCAGCACCTTGAGTGTTAGCAATATTAACTGCTCTAGTTGCACTGTTAGTGCTGCTAGAGGACAGAAAGGCTACATTGTATGAGTTTGTAGTTGAACTAGATGTCCCCTTGACCTCTGATTCATAAGCCTGCAGGTTGTTAAAGAGGTCATCCAAACTCAATGTCTTAATTTCTGGTTTGTTTCCTCACACAATAGTATGTATGGTCCATTCTTGTAACAAACTTCTCAAGAACTTCTAATTGATGTCTTCTTAAGGGATAACTTCACCATACATCTCCAGTTAACTAATTAGCTTTTGAAGCCTTTCATAGGTTTGCTCATTCGCTTTTGTGTTTGATGCAGCAAAGTTTTCATATTACTGCTTTAGAAGATTTTTTTGAGTTTTCTTTATAGCAGTATTACCTCTAAACCTGTTATCAATAGCCTGCATCAGTGTCTTAGCATCCTTGTATGAGTTGAACTTTAATTGATGCTCATTAGGTAAGGCCATCAACAAAGTGCTTCTTTCCTTCAACTTTGCCCTTCTTTGTGCCTTCTCTTCAACACTTGTAGGAGGGATAACAGTCTCCTTACCATCAACAATTTTTGTTACTATGGGTGCATTACCATTTTCTATGATCTCCCATAGAGTGTAATCAATGCACTGTAGGTACTGCTCAATCCTCATCTTCCAGAGATCATACTCACTAGGTTGGAGTATGGGTAGCTTAATGGTTTGAGTAGTTTGAGAATCCATTGCTTCTTGAAAGAGTAGATCTTGTATGTAGTAAAGTTTCTTCTTATTCAAAGCTTCTCATAAGCTATGATACCACTTGTTGATCCCAATAGAATAGATCTTGCTTAGCTTGTATATGGCTAAGTTGTATTCAATAAATCCAAAACAACTATAATAGAAACTTTGATTGTGAATATCAAAGACTATGTGGAATCTAGTCAATGATACTAAGAAGAATTTCAATGAAACAATAATGAATAAGATCAATAACATATAGTTTACCAAACTTTCAGCCTTAATATAATACGAACACTCTTAATAGTGTTAGGGTTTACAAAACCTTAAAGCTAATCGACTTCTATTTTTTGTGATTGATATATACCAAACTCTATGCCCTAGGACCTCCTTTTATACACCAAGGAGTCCTAGTTGATTTACAATATATTACAAAAACTTAGAATATTCACTAAGATCTTTTCTATAGATAACTCATACTTATCACGTAAGTATTCTTGATCTCCAATCAATCTTTAACTTTTCAGTAGTCTTAATCCTTGAGAAGTTGTAATCTTTCAGCAGTTGTAACTTTGTACCAGCAGCACTAACTCTAAACAAGCAGTTGTAACTTTGTACCAACAGCACTAACTGAGTACAAGCAGCATTAACTACTTAGAATATTTTCTTCATCTTCGTCAGCAGTACTAAGTTACACTAGCAGTACTAACTTTACTCTAGCAGTACTAACATTACTAGCAGTACTAATATACACTAGCAGTAGTAACTTACACTAACAGTACTAACTACTTAGCATATATTTCATAAAGATTACTAACAGCACTAAATTATGCTTAGTAGTACTAACACACACCTGACCAGTCTTAACTTCCACTAGCAGTAGTAACTTCCAAACAACAATAAGAAGCTTTTAATCCCAACACATGTTGTAGTATGTCATCTACAGTTTTATAAAGACAATCAGTGATTCAATCATTTTATCTTAATAGCTACTAGACCCTATCATTTCTCATATTACACTAGGATCCATATTATGCTATTACAAGTTTACAACGCATTACGCTATGGCATATCTACATTGTAACAGTTTTTAGGTAAGTGTTTTGCCCATACCAATTGCCTCCCAGAGATAAATCCTATGGCCAAGACTCTGACATAAGTCTGGCATATTTGGTCTCTTCGACACCCTTGGGTACGCTGTGGCGTAATACCAATAGATTGCACCATAAAATCCAGTGGCATCGTAATGCATTAATCTCTGCTATGGCATACGATCAATGAATTCAGAAATCTACCTCATCTTGCGTCAGCCATCTACCTACTGACATTGCGCTATGACATATTTTTTTGCAAGGTCTGAGCTAAGATAATGTAACAATTATACGTGGCGCACTAATCTTAGATTACCATAGGGAAAGACCTTGAACCCATTAGTCCGCCAGTCTAATATTTTTTATATCTAATATTAAAATGGTTTTTATTCTGAAAATCATTTTATGTATGAACTATGCATGAATTTATACCACGATTTGTTAATTTTGGAACAACAAATCCTTTGTAATAAAATGTATCTAAACTCATTGTTGGGGAAACAATGAGTAAGATCTGCTGTTATCATTAAATAAATTCACTAACTAGGTATGAATCCGAAGGTCGGGGAGGATGAAACAGAAGTATGCCAAATTATTAAGTTTAGAGAGAGAAAGGGAAGAGTGTGTGTTTCTAGAGCATGGAGGAGAAACACATACTTATGAGATGTTGCAATGATTATCCTCACCCCTCCTTGGAAGTAAAGAGGGGAATATATAGTTCGTGATACGTTTAACTATCCTATATTGACATATCTAGTCCTTGTGTATCCGACTATAAGTAAACTAATATAATTCTGTATCAGTCTTTATATTTTAAGGCTAACATCTCCTTTATGTTTTAACTATGACAAATAAACATTCGCAACACTTAAATCATAAACGATAGCCAAAAACCGCCAAAACCCAAACAAGGGTCCTAGCGGGCTAGGCGCGCACCAAGCTTGAATTGAGTTTTGATGATTTTTGCTTATCATATTTCCTCTTACCCGACACATGTAGATCTTTCAATAAAGGTATATACATGATACTTGAGCAATTAGAAGCACTCAAAACGAGGTTTAGACTTGAAAGGAGATTAAACAACTCTTCTTGTTTTCAACGAAAGGGCATCTCATTTTCTTTATCAAACGCCTCTATCCAAGGCTAAAACTCTTTTCTAAATTTATTATAATCATACTTTTAACATACCATAAAACATAAGTAGTCATTTGACTTTAATCTGGATTTACGTTATCTCCAATCACGTAACGAGTTTTACTCCCTTCTTGGTCAAACTAAGTCAAATGTCACTTTGCTTAAATGCATCCTTTACTACAAGAATTTAGGTGAATAGCCACAGACATATTTTGTGGGTAAAAGGGCCAAATTCATGGGTAATTTATGAATACCTATGGATTGTCCATTAATCTGTTTAAATAGGGAAAATCTTCGAGGGTAAATGACTAGCCATGATTTTTTCGACATGTGGGTAATGTTAATCACGACATTGTTTATGGGTATTTCCATTCAATCTGTGGGTAAATGGTGCACGGGATTTTCTAAGATACCACGAAAATATCTACAATTGTTGTGTGGGTGATATGTGGGTATATTTAGCTAGTACATTATCCATGGTGTGTTCATTAAATTGGTGGTAAAATGTTTCATGCTATTTTTACATTACCACGAAAATACTCACAAAAGTTTTGAGGGCAATTCAAGGGTACACATAACCCACGATATAGTCGTGTGAAAAAATCTAATGGTAAAATTTTTTGTTTTACCCATGATAATTCATGGGTACACTTAACCACATATTTTAGTATGAAAAGGGCATGGGTAATATTAAAAGTTTACCCACAATAGGAAAGCAAAGGGTAATATTAGAAGTTTACCAACAATAATTGGTAGCTAATATTAACCACAAAAGTACTAGTAAAACTTGTGGGAATTTGTCGATAGACGATTTGATTGAAATATTTGTATATATGTAAATGTCACAAATTTTGAAAGAGCTGTAAAATATATATGAGGCACCTCATATTTTTGGAAATATAACAAACATAAGCAACTTTATTAAACTTAGTTAATTTATTAAACCCAGACAGACAGAAAATAAATTAACTACCAAACACAGACAGACAGAAACTTTATTAAACATAAAGTTGCTTGGTTAAGTTTATTAAACCCAGACAGACAAAAACTTTATTAAGCAAATTTAATAAACCCAGACAGAAAGTTTATTAAAGTTTCTGTCTGGGTTTAATAAACTTTAGTAAAGTTTATGTTTAATAAAGTTTCTGTCTGTCTGGGTTTAATAAACATAAAGTTTCTGTCTGGGTTTAATAAACATAAAGTTGCTTGCTTAATAAACTTTAAATTTGGAAATAAAGTTTATGTTTAATAAAGTTTCTGTCTGTCTGGGTTTAATAAAGTTTCTGTCTGTCTGGGTTTAATAAATTTTGAAAGAGCTGTAAAATATATATGAGGCACCTCATATTTTTGGAAATATAACAAACATAAGTAACTTTATTAAACTTAACCAAGCAACTTTATAACCAAGCAACTTTATTAAACATAAGCAACTTTATTAAACTACCAGACAGACAGAAAATAAATTAACTAAGGTTTCTCGATGTCCTGCCTTGGCTGTGATAATCTTACTAGACTTCATGCTCCTCGGAGTTGCTAGTGTTTGGGTTTTGAGTTCCCCCCACAGTATCTGCTTCATTGTTGTCTTCAGTGTCACTCTTGGTACTTGGGACAGGAATATCAAGATGACTACATAAGAGCTCAAGAATTTGTTATTGTTTACTGATCTTGCGAGTTAACTTTCTCTCCATTTCCAAATACTTGTTCTCCAGAGGTACATGTGGCATATAAGTTGCTGAATTTCTATTGGCATGATTTAGATAATAAGCAAATGCTTGTGAGCTAAGACCATACATATTTCTTTTCTTCACGCCCCCGACCGCCTCATAATAAAGTGCTGATTCATTCACCGGTTGGGATGACTCGCCTTCTGCATGATTTTCCTCACATGCTTCCCTCAATCGCAACATATTATCCTGTTATTATATAGATGTGAAAATGAATGATTATATATTAATGAAAATGTAATTCACTTTTTAGATCAAAACTTACATTAATTATTTTTGCCTTTTTATCGATAAAGGTTTCCTTGTCATGATTTTTTGTATAGGTATACACAAATAGTTCAAAAGGATTAGGTGGACGCTTTAGTGTCGTTTCCTTTACACAAAAAAGGAAAAAAAATTAGAAATTAACAACAACTTGAAACAGATTTACTTAAACAAACAATAACATATTTTAGTATCATGGAACTACAACTAAGTTTCTTAAACTTACAAGTTTCTTTGCATATTTATGATATGATACGGACCCTCTAGTATGAGTCGATGGACCATCACCCTTCAGACATTTTGATCTGACGTCGAGGCATGGAAACATTGTGATCGTATGCATCCTCCTTTTGCATTAGAAAAAGTCAATGTAAGATTAGGGTTATGCAATGATGGGTTTCAACCATTTGGCCAGTCTGGAAAACAATATTCTTGTTGGCTGGTCATTGTGACGCCGTATAATTTGCCCCCATGGATGTGTATGAAAGACCCATATATGTTTTTGACAATTATTGTACCTAGACCAAAGAAACCAAAGCAGAGGTTAGATGTATATTTGCAACCTTTAATAGCAGAATTATTAGTTCTTTGGAAGGGTGTGAGTACATATGATGTTTCAAAAGAACAAAAAATTTTCATGAAAGCTGCACTTTTATGGACAATAAGTGATTTTCCGGCTTATGAAATGTTATCTGGGTGGAGTACATCGAGAAAGAAAGCTTGTCCATATTGTCTAGACAACACAAAAGCTTTTAGCTTATCTAATGGTCGAAAGGTTTCATGGTTTGACTGCCATCGCCAGTTTCTACCCGAAAGACATCATTTTAGACGAAACAAAAATGACTTTATTAAGAATAGGATTGAGTTGTCTCCATCTCTATTGATACTAACAGGTACAGAGGTTATTAACCAAATTGACAATTTCTCATTAAAGAAACTTACAGAAATCGGAGGTGTGAAATCAAATGCATCCATTAGCAAGTTATGTGGTTGGAGGAAACAAAGCATATTCTAGGATTTTCCCTACTGGAGTACTAATCTTATCCATCATAATTTGGATGTTATGCATATTAAAAAAATGTTTTTTAAGAATGTATTCGAAACAGTGATGGATATAGAAGGAAAAACTAAAGATAATGCGAAGGCAAGAGATGATATAAAAATTTATTGTAAGCACAAGGTTTTGGAGGAAAATGAATCAAGCAGGAAGTATCCAAAAGCTTGTTATACCCTGGGTAAAGAGGAAAAAAAGGTTGTTTGTGATTGGGTTTCAAAACTTAAGTTTTCGGATGGGTATGTTTCAAATATGTCTAGGTGTGTTGATATGCAAAAGTACAAGATGCTTGGGATGAAAAGTCATGATTGTCACGTGTTCATGCAAAGATTGATCCCAATAGGTTTTCGTGAATTATTGCCAACCGTAGTGTGGAAAGTTCTAACTGAATTAAGCATGTTCTTTAAAGATCTTACGTATACTATGCTCAAAGAAGAGGACATGATTAGACTTCATGAAGACATTCCTATGATTTTGTGCCAACCGAAAAGAATATTTCCTCCAGGTTTCTTCGACTCTATGGAACACCTGCCTGTGTATTTACCTTATGAAGCAAGAGTTGGTGGGCCAAATCAATATCGTTGGATGTGCCCATTTGAGAGGTAAATTAAACTAACAATTTTAATCTCACACTTTATTATAAATGACATATTAAGAAAATATATCGTTAAATTGAGGTTCTTGGGAAAACTAAAGCGGAAAGTGACTAATAAAGCTAAGGTCAAAAGTTCAATGGCTAATGCGTACTTAATTGAAGAAACATCAATGTTTTGTTCACATTACTTTGAGCCTCATGTTAGAACAAAGATGAATGCAGCACCTTGTAATGATTATGGAGGTGATGCTAAACTACCTGAAGGAAATATCTCCATATTCATGTCTCATGGTCGATCATCCGGAAAAGGAATATCAAGACATTTAACAGATGAGGAGTATGCTGCTGCAAGAATCTATGTGTTACTAAATTATGTTGAGATTGAAGAATATGTTGAGTAAGTTTCAAAATACTATTTACTTATTTTTTATATCATTATTAAAATCAATTATTCAACTCAAAACTTTTGAATGGATTGGCTTGAATTTTTGTCGTCTGTATGCACCTTGTGGTGTTTTTATTTCCTCGAGTCTCATTTTATTTAATCCAAGAAACCCTAGTTTTTTGTAGTTTTCATGACAACGCCAATTAAGGATTTGTACATTTTATCACAGGAGAAAATTACAGTATAAAACTAACCCTAGATTGGCACCCTCAAAGTTGTAACACCGAAGTATTCCGACCTTTGATAAAACAGTAAAACCCTTAATCAATTACATGGGTGACTAAACCATAGTTGTCATTCAAACTACAAAAGCCCTAATATGAAAAAATCGATTAAACTACATACATAACAAAATCAAGAATTGATTTTTATGACAATATTAGCAATTACTAAGAACCCTAACTAGGTTATATATGTGTAGGGTGACTCTGATACCACTGTAGGGTTCTGGTGGTCACCCGCATGGCTATGCACATACACAACAGAATATAAACAGATAAAGCCATGTAGACCAAAACTTTAATAGTCTGATATATCTACATAGTGATATAACCTAACTTACACATCTAAAGGGTATTTAGAAGTACTTACATGTTAATCCTACTACACGTAAGCTCCTTTAAACTTCTTAGTTGTACGAAACACCTCCTTCTTGATCTTGATGCTTCTCTTGAACTTTAGGGTTTCGGGAATGATCACCACTTCTGGACTGCATCAGTTATCCACCGGTACTACACAAGTAGGACTAGGGCTACACACCTATCACAAGTTAGGCGAGTATGAAATCCGGGTAAAAACCTAATTGATCTTTGGGATCAAATAGTGCGATTAGGGTTTCAACAGAAAACCTAACTGATCATTGAATATCGATCGACCCAAGGGTTAAACCCTTTGGGGATTTTCGTCGACTTAGGAATCGACTTATGTCGACTAGGGTTTCGACCAAAAAGGGTTTCGGATCCCTTTTTGGTGTGTCGTTCGATCACAAGAAAGAGAGAGATGATTTTAGGGTTTGAGGAGAATTTGTGAGGTGTGTGAAAACCGTTCCAAGGCCTTTGTATTTATAGGCTTAAGAGGAGGTTAGAATACTTGTAAAACAAGTATTAGAGTTTGACAAAAAGTCAAACTCCCTCCACCTTGGGGTTTTCAGTCGATCAAACAAGCACTCCTAGCGAGGTTTTTGTTTGGTCTTTTGTCGTATTACACCCTCTAATATTTATCTAGCATAAATATTAGATTTTGTGTAATTACCTTTTAACCCTATAATGAAAATAACGCCGTATTTTCATTTCTTTTTTCATCTCTTTACATTTCATAACTC
Organism: Tanacetum coccineum; assembly: GCA_026074375.1. Taxonomy (NCBI): domain Eukaryota; kingdom Viridiplantae; phylum Streptophyta; class Magnoliopsida; order Asterales; family Asteraceae; genus Tanacetum; species Tanacetum coccineum. Next base: position 22,887 of record BQNB010087517.1, read on the forward strand.
ATTTCTCATTTTTGCTTGCACTGTCCTGTTTAGTGTGTACTGGTGTGACCCTTCGGCATTTCTGTGAAGGCTTGTGGTGAAAGCCGTTGTTTGATTGCACATAATCCTTTCATTAGTCAGTTGGAATGATTAACAAGTAATGGTCCTCAACAAGACAACCAGATAGAAGCCCATTTGGGTTTCATGGTTCGTGTGCCCTTATGAAGGGGTGTATGAGGTTTGGGCTTGATTCAATACTTAGGAAAAAAGATAAGTATCTTATTAGATACGATCATATTATTTCATTAAGGTAATTATCCTTATATAATTATAGCATATATCTTTCATTTGAATAGAAGACATCCTTTAAGTTAATTATAAATACCTAATTATGATTTAGGGTTTTATCACTTTTGTTTATGGTGGGAATTTCGTATCCCCTCACCTTTGGTTTTTGGCCGAGCATCACACACACACATAAACACATAGTTGTGTTTGATTATACTGATAAAGATTGTTGTTATGGAGTTCAAAAGATCAAGCACTAGCATCCTACTGTAGTTGCTTTAGTGTAAGTGTGGACTAACCGTAGATAAGATCATACTATTGATCTTTTGTTCCACTATTGATCTCCTCACCAAATCACAAGATAAACATGTAATAGTTATTATGTTGTATATTTTTGATTAGTCATACGTGTGTAACTAGATCACTGGAATGGAAAAAAGATTTGATTATTTAATTTCTTTTGATATAATCCGATTAATGTCTATTTAACTGTTAAATAACATTTAAAGTATATCACTTTTTGCATCATTAATCTCTTCTTCCCTTTCTAGCCTTTACTTCTTCTTTCGTTGCCCTCATTCGATTTTCAAAACCATATGATTTTGTTTGGTTTTAGATAAATTGGGGTTTCTATGAAAAATGGTAAAGAATTTTAAAGAATCAAATGTTAGAGTTTGATCCAAACCTATTTGCTTAACATGGTTTTCCTTAAGTCTTCCAAATTGTTTTTCTGTTATAATGTTGCTACTGATAATATTTCATCATATCTGGATGATAATAAATACCACATCGATAATTATCCATCAACCACCATTAATTATGCTTCGATTTGCTTAAAATTAAATCGACTTATAACGTGAGCAAACCCAATTAAAATTGGGTTCTTATAAACATCATACTAGAATTTGGAAGCTTAGAATCATCTTGTAAATTAAATTACCGAAGATTCCAAGCTTAAAGGAAATTGAGCTATCGAACTTTCAAACAAGCTGTAAATTTATACATAATTTTTAGTTGATCTTAGTTTTTAACAATGAAACAGTGATTTTCGCTACATCTTCTAAAAATTTTCACTATAGTAGGTTGATGAATATTGGGGTTGTAAAGATGGAACTTGAAGTATAGGGTAGAAGAATCAAGAATAGATCAAAGTGTAAGGTTTTTATGAAAGAGAAAACACAACAAAATCGCATAAAACCAAATATTTTTCAGTGTTTGTGTTGTAGGTATGATATAAAGTAAAAATTGATGTGAAAAGATGGACAATACCCTATCATCGTTAGGCTACTAGGAGTGGTCGTGAGTGGTGATGGTGAGTGAGTGATGTGTCGTTGTGTAGGTGTTATTTAAGTATCAAGTTTTACTATTTATTTTATGCCGACTATACCTAAAAACAACACTTTAACGGGCAGTGTACCCGGTCAGATGAAGCTTCGTGGTAAGTAGGGTGTCGATCACTAAGAGCGAGAGCGTTAATCCTAATTCTATCAGTAGTTTAGTTATCTAAGTTAAACCTAAAACTAATGCAAAAGGGGGGGTTTCAGCCTGAGAGACTGGCACGGTTTTGTGTATCTAACCTAAGGTTTTGATGACAAGTAAAGCAATAAACACACACAAGAAGACAAGCAAACAATAGAGGAACGGTCGAGAACTAATGTAAGGAAAACGTATCAACCATGAATAATCCGATAAAACGCAGGTTTGTTTATTTAGTGCAATGATTTTCTTATATCGAAGGGCATATCATTGCTAGACTTAGGCGGTACTTCTTCCTAAGACCTAGACACGCTAATTCTGTCACAATTAGGCGCATCCGCATAAAGCATCCTTATGTTGATTATAATCTATCTTAGGATCTAAGTAATGGTTCTCTTACTAAACCCTAGCTCATGGAGACTTTACCCACTTAGTGCTTAACGATGATCTATATACTAGTAGTTCACTGTCCGAGTCTTTACCTATGGAATAAGAAAGTACTTGTTGATCCTAGGGTCACCTGCTAGTCCAACTAAGCTCACTATTCTAAAGGCAAAGATAGGTCAATATTTTTGATCCTATGATTCTAGATATATAAATTGCATTATGGAGAGCTATCCTGGACTCTTAGCCTACGCGCAAACAACACCGAAGTTGCAACGCATTATATATGTAGGACTAGACCCAGTTGAATGATAGGTCGCATACTTAAGCACGTAAACGAATATAAATTGATAAACATAAACAACAATCAACGATAAATTAAGCAATCAAGATAAACAAACCAAACATTAGATCTTCATAAACATGGCTGATACCTAAAGGTATCAGCCGATAGTTATTGTTAAAATACACACGGTTTGATATATAAACGATTAAAGTAAATGTTAGCCTTAATTATATTAAGTCAAACAAGAATGCTATCGGTCTTATAAAGTCTAACTAGGTCTTGTATTGTAATAGACTAGTCGGGTTCAATGGGCTTGGATTGTAATCTAATATTGTTTGTGTTTCGGGCTCAAATCCCAAGTTTAGCCAAGCCCGACCCAAGTAGAAAAGCCCACATGCTACTTATGGCTTAATGGTATAAAAGAGACCCTCTCCACGCATGGAGAGGGTGTTGGTTGCACATTTCTCACTTGTAACTCGCCAATTCTCTTTCTTAATCTAACATTCCAAGTTTCCTTTTCTTCCTTTCTTTTCTTTCATTTCCGGCTCATTAAGAGGGCTTATTTGGGTTTGCTTATTGTTGTGAAAGGATTATTATAGGGCTAACATGTGGTATCACTCGCCAAGGGGTGTTTAGTGTTTGATTCGTGGTTCAATAAGCCAAATTCGTGGCTTATTTTGTTTCAAAAACCCACGGCAAAAAGGGTTTTTGGCTTTTGGTTTGATCGATCTTACTCTTTCCTTGATAAAGCTCATAAGTCTCGGCGTATTTTCTTGTTTAATAAGCTCAAAGATCGTTTTTTTAGCTTATTACATTCGACTTATTTTCTTCTTTTTCTTCTCGAAGTGGTATTTTTGGTTCGATTTAGAAGAGACAAAAGAGTCATGTTCCTTTTTTGTTTGTTCTTCAAACTAGGTTCTTAGTTTTCTTAAACTTTTGTTGCAAATTTTCGAGCTTATTCCTAGCTTATTACAAGCTTATTTCGAGCTTATTTGTGTTTTCTCTTATCTAGTAAGTGGTCCCAACCGGTTCTAAACAAGAGACCAAGATCCACATTTTTTGTTTCACAACTAAAGGACTTCTTGTTTGTTAGTAAAAGTGGTCCTCACTAGATAGAGACACCGAGCGGAATATGTAACAAGTCAAGCGGAACATGTACGTTTGATATTCAAGCGAAATATGCAGGTGTAATTTCAAGCGGAATATGTACGTTTAGCCAAGCGAAACATGCAGGTTTAACTCAAAGCGAAATATGTTAAAAAATGAGAAGCGAAATATGTTGAATGTTAAGCGAAATATGCAAGTTTAGTTGTTAAGCAAAATAAGTTAGAAGACAAGCAAAAGATGCAGGATTTCTTTTCAAGCGAAATATGTTTTGAATTATCAAGCGAAATATGCAATTTCTGAAGCGAAATATGTACTGATTTTTCAACCGAAACAAGTATTTTTTAATTTCACGGTTTTTCTATTGATTTTGTAAAATCCCGACAAGTAAACTTTTTCCTTCTCGGTTTTAATCATAGAGTTTTAAAATACCCTGAAGTTAATTGCATTCTCTCACACCACAATACAATCAACACTTTATAACACTTAAGATTCGATATCCATTCACAACTTCATCAAAATGTCAAATTCAAATATCAATTTGCAAACTCAATCATCGAATGCTCTTCATAATGCTATCATGGAAGCGGGTAGCAAAGATCGTCCACCAATGTTAGCATCGGGTAATTACGTTTAGTGGAAATCCAGAATTAAGAGATACATTGACACCAAACTTAAAAGTGAACTCGTCCACTATTGTTTCTAAAATCCACCATACACGTATCAATGGGCTGAGAAGACAGTTCCAGTTGCTGAAGGTAGTTCTGAAACAACTACAGAGAGGTATATGGAGAACTATAAGAATGTTTCATAAGACATACGCGATCAACTGAATGCCAAAGTTGAAGCCTTTTAGATCATTCTCACAGGGATAGATAACGATATCTACTCCATAGTTGATGCTTGTCTGAATGCATGTGAAATGTGGAAAGCCATTGAAAGGTTTAAACAAGGTGAATCAATCAATGTTTAAGATCTTGAAACCAATTTATATCGGGAGTTTGGAAAATTCACATCACGGGATGGTGAATCACTTGAATCGTATTACTCACGGTTTTACAAGATGATGAATGAGCTTGTCAGAAATCAATGTCATGTTACAAATCATCAAGTGAATGTCCAGTTCTTACTTCAACTACAACCAGAATGGCAAAGGTTTGTGACACTTGTTAAGCAGAGTCAAGAGCTGAAGACTGTCTCCTATCACAAACTTTATGACATCCTGAAGCAACACCAGAATGAAGTCAATGAGATAAGAGCTGAAAGACTAGCACGTATTGCTAATCCACGTGCACTTGTTGCTCAACAACAACCAGTTTACCATCCTCAAAACCATCCTACTCAAAACACTCAATATTCCTCCACCAGAACACAACAATCTACCAAAAACAGAGGAAAATCAATTGTTACCTCTTCTGCTCCTACTTATGATCCAGAACCTGCTACGGTTACTGATGATGATGAAATGTTAAAGGAAAAAGAGATTGACAAACTCATGGC
>BQNB010087518.1:0-27902 GCA_026074375.1 Tanacetum coccineum
CAAAACAATATATACGGGTCAGATTTAGGTCATGTTTAGGAGGGTAAAACCATAACCTAAAAGTGGAATTAAGGTTAGCTAATCTACAGTAATTAAGTTAAATATGTATATAAAGAAACCCTAGAATGAGAGCTTCTGATTGTGTGTCTAAGTAGGGTAATTATGGCCATATTTCTTGGTGTGCAATCAGATCCGAATTGGGACAATTTTGAAATTAGATTTTATTTGGGATAGTTGTATATAGAATGAATAATGGGGAATCACAAGGTAGTTAGTAAACTCATAAATGAACTTAGATGATTTTTGGTATAATTTATTAAGGTCAGCAAGTAAGGGTTTTAAAAGGGTAAAGTTACACTAAAATTTTACACTTTTGAACAAATTGTAGTTAAATAGTGTAAAGTGTTAATGAAGTGGTTAAGGTTGGGCATGGTGTCGGGGTGACCCATGATGGTTAATCACTCCCTTATACATTCATCATATGTGTGTTACATGGACTAGAGCTTTTAGCTTGGTCGCATGTAACTATGTTTATTTATTTGTATAGCTGCGTGATAGGAATTAGAAGCTGCGTATTGAGCATTCAGGTGAGTTACATAGTCCCACTTTTAAATTGTTTTTAAACTTTGGATGGAAATGATGCAAGTGTTTAAATATGTTTTGAATTCCTGTAATTATGTGTTAGTGTAAATGCATGGACTATTATGTGACATATATTCGTTATGTGCTATATGTTATGTGATGTGATATTGGTGTGTTGCCTAGTCAGGAGGAATACTTGCGAGTATCCATGGCCTGAGCTAGAGAGAAAGAGATTTGGTATGATCCAAGGGTCATATGGGTCTTCTGCTTGGTGTTTGAATAATTGATATGATTGAATTGCATGTTAGCTTGTATGTTAGTTAGCATAATTGTCATGCAAGCGTATTGTTTTATAATTGCAGGAATTGGTTAAATTGTTTTGGTAACAGAATGAATATGTGTGTTTGAAAACCTACGTTTCTCACCATTGTGTTGACGTATAAGCATCATTTTTAGGTATTCAGCAGGATGAGACTAAAGTTAGGAAAAGTGGTTAGATGGACCGTAGGCAGCTGGCGAAGTTTAGTTATCTAGATTTCGTATTTGTTTTTGAAGATAATGATTTTTCGTTTTGGCTTTGATAGGATTTTGATTATTGCAATTGGTCAAGAACATTGGCATGAACTGCCTTTATTTCAATGTCAGAAGCCTTTTGGATTTTATTGATGTGTTTTGGGTATTTTCATGGCACTGTGTGTCTATACCTTGTATCTTTATGCATGTCTTATTTTCTCTTATAGACGCCAAAGTGTTGTGATGATTCCCTTTTGGTATGCGTTTAATTACACATACCTTTTACCTTTAAAAACAAGTTAAAATAACCAAAAACGGACTTAAAATGCAAAATATGCTTGTTTTGTTAATTGTTTGTGCAGGAACGGATAGTCGAGAAAAGACGAAAAACTAAGCCAAAACGACAAAACCGGACCCTGAAGGAAAAGCGTGAAAAAGACACAGTCAAGTCCCAAGGCCCAAGTGTAAAAAAAGGTCAACCCAGGTCAAACCCCAGACAACCCCCGAAGCCAAAAAGTCAAGCAAAACAGAGTTTAGGGACTAAACATGTTAAATCCCTAAACTTGTCTTAAAAGATATAAATGAAGAAATAAAGAGAAGGGTTAATCCTGCCAAATTGGAAAAGTTAAACTACAAGGGGCAAAACTGCCAATGGCAAGAACTTATACACCACAAGGACGTGTGGTGCAAAGCCACATATAACTTTCAGGGACTGAAACTGCCAAAGCCCAAAACACTCATAAACCAAGGACGAAAATATGCAACATCACTTATATCCCTTGGAGACCAATTTTTCCATTACCCAAAACTTTACCCTGTCACTTTTATAACATCTTTTTCCCGCCTAGCTCAAACCCCATTAAAGCTCACAGTGGGGGGGTGGGGGGGGTGGGGTCGGGTTAACCTCCACCTTTTTATCACTAAAACCCCCATTAAACCCATAAAAAACCTCACTCCCCTCCACTAAAACCCGTAATCCCATTTGGCAATCTCCACACTTCTCAATGACTAACCCCAACGAGCTATGAAGATTGTTTTATGAAGAATTGAAGGCTAGGATTTCAAGCTGCATTCCCCTCTCATAACAAACACAAGAAGCACAAACCTTGTGCTATAAAAGGGCAGAAGACAGAAGACACAAAGGTGGTAGTTTTTTAAGTTTTAGATAATTGGTAATTTTAAAGTTTTTTTTAAGCTCATTGTAATTTCATTTAAGTTTTTTCTTCAAGTAAAATAGCCTTGTACTCTTTTAAAAGTTTTAATGAAAAAGCATTGTTAAGTTTATTCAAAATTCTATCTTAAAAGTTTTTTGTTTAGTTCATAAAATATCATTGATAAGCAAAAGGAAGCATGGTCTAAACCTGGAAGAGACCTTGGGTTTTGAGTATGTTCAGAATCATAAAGGACTAGGGGGTTAGGAATTAGGATTTAGAACCTATTCATTTGGACCTTCTGTAAGTTTTTTCTTTTTATCTCAGTTACTGTAGACATCGTCTATGGCTTATTTTTAGCTTATTAATGTTCTTTTGTGCTTATTTGTGCTCATTAATGCTTAAGTATGCCTTTTAGTGCTTTCATTTCATTTTCATGCAATTTGAGTGAAAACTGCCTAATTTAGCTTATTTATGTCACTAGCTTATCACCCTTTTAAAAGTGCTTATTTGTTTTGCTTTTCACATTTTTATTGCTTAAATTTGCATGATAATTAGTGGTCTTTAAAAATCTTAAGCTAAAACAGTTCTTAGAGTGTTTAAAAACCAGTTTAAAAATATAAAGGGGTTGGTTTGGTGTTAAAGCAAAAAAAACGGCCAAAAAGGAAATGGTAGGGTTGGTGGCCATTTAGTTGACTTTAGCTTAAGTATTAAGCTCATTTAAGTCTGTTTTCAAAAGTTTTTTAAATTAAAAAATGTTTTTCAAGGTTTTCTAAGTCACCTTTTGAAACTGTGGTTTTAAAAAAAAAAGCTACAAGTGCTTATTTGGATAAGCACTTGGAATCTTGTATTTAGTTTAAAAAGAGTGTCAATTGTGTGTTTAAAAACCAGCTGACAAAAACAACCTTTGAGTCATTGTCTTGTTGGAGTCAACCTGCCAAAAAAGTTAATGTTAAATCTTTTTTAAGCAAAAAGCCCATTTTCATTCTCAAAAATCAGCATGTTTTCTTTTGTGCCATAGGGCTTAAAATTGAGCATAAACTTACATTAAGTCCATTCTAAATCTATTTTAAACTTTGCTTTAACTATTGAGCTTATTTGACAGCTTAAAATAAGCTGTCCCAATAAAATCCATGTTTTAGCTAGTCTTCCCCCTGGTGCTAAGGGGCTCATTTTAAGCTTTCTTTCTAGCCTCTAGTGAACTTAAGCCCAAGCTTTTTGGCATTTCTTAAGAGCCATAGCCTTAGTAGGATTAGCCTCCTTAGTTTCAGACCTTAAGAGCCCCTTTTGATAGCTTATTTTTAAGCTAAAAGTAGCCCTTTAACTGTTTTTTTTTGCCTAGCTTAGTGTAGAAACTGCTTATTTTCTTTCTAGCTATTAAGAGCTTTTAAGTTGTTTATTCATCCTTAGTTGCTTTATGAGGTATTTAAAGCCTTAGATAGCTTATTCCCTTTTTCCTTTGCTTATTGAGGTTTTAAGCCCAAATTCTACACCAACAGTACTAACTCCCAAGTTAGTACTGTTGTGGGTATTAAGCCACTTCTTGGACTATTGAGCTTATTCCATGGGCTTATTTGTGTTCCTAGTAGCTACTTAGGTTAGTGTGTTAAGCTGTGTTTGCTTATTTTCCATTTCCTTGGCTTATTTTGTGTAAACAGCCCAAGAGATAAGCCTCTTAAGTCCTTTTTAAGCTTAGTCTAGCTTACTGTCTAAGTATAAGGCAAGCCCCTTTCACTATTTAATCATTGTCATTTTTAGTACTTAGTGCTTATTTAGGTTAGTTTAGGCCCCCCTTTTAGCTTATTAGTTCCAAGTCTAGCTTATTTTCCCAAAAAGTTCAAAAGACTTAAGCATTTTTGTCTTTAAGATAACTTTTAGCTTCTGTCACTTTAAAAGCTCTTTTTAAGCTTATTTATAAGCTTTTAGAAACATTGTAGTTTAGAAATTGTTAAGAGCTCAAGAGCTTTAACAACTTTGGTTCACAAAGTTTTTTTCAATAAAAAAAAAAAGAAAAAAATAAAGGAGACAAGGGTACCCGGGTGACAAGAATCGAACCCATACACTAACCCTCTTACACCTCTCTTTTTGTAGCAGTGCTATACCCGCTAGCGCCCAATGGGACTTTTTTCATTAAAATCCCCAAGTGGTTTTAATTATTTAACACACATTTTTTGCTTTGTAGCTACTAATGTGTTAACACTTAATTGCGGGCTTATTTATATTCAAGGTTTTAGTTTCTCTAATTTGTTGTAGGTAGTAAAATAGTTATCTAGTATTTTAAGGTACTAAAATTTAGAATTTTTAAAAGTCGTTAGTATTTTTTATAATTTAATTAGTTTAAAAGTTTAAAAAATTCATAAAAAATACAAAAATTATCAAAAAAATATTTTTCTTTTTTAGAAAATTTTCTTTAGTCATATAGTTTGTAGGAAAAATATAAAAATTTTCGTAGGGTCATTTTTATAACTTTTTGCTTTTTAAAGAACGGGCTCGGGTGCGGTTTTTTGTCTTGACTCGTTTTCGGGTCAAACGACCTCCGTTTTCAGTCTAGTCTTTTTCATTCTTCGTTATTTGTCTCCTAGAGTAGTTTAGAAGTGAAAATTTCTTCGTAGGGTTAATTTTGAAGATTTTAGGTTTTTCCCCCTTTGTTCGGGATCCGTGCTCTCGTTTTTTAGCTTAATTTCGTAATTTTTAGGTTTTCCTTAAACGTTTTTGTTTGTTATTGTTTAATTTGACTTTCCACACTCTTAAATCAATTCTCTCCTTCAAACTCAAATCTTCCGACTGTATCGATTTTCCAGCACAGCCTCATTGGGGATTAACGACCCGGGAAAAGTCTATACTGCTCCTGGTTTCATTGATTTGTTGTTTTTTTTAAAATTACTTATATATTTTATATTTTATAATATATTATATATAATATAGTTAGAAAGAAAGCTATCAATCAATTTTTGGCGCCGTTGCCGGGGAGGCTGTGATTCCGACTATCGTTGCTGTTGATCATTTGTGTTTGAATCTGTGCATATTATCTAAAAAAAAAAAACCCAAAAAGTACAAAAATATTTTCATTTTCTTTTTAGTATAATTATCATTTAAAAAAAAACTAAAAAAAAAGAAAATCAAAAATATAAAAACATTGTCTTTAATTACAAATAAAATTCACAAATTGGTAAAATGCCAAAATATAATATTCTCAACTGAGGTATTATCATAATAACTTCCGGTGAACTTTGTGGTTCCCAATTCGAACAAAAGATTTAAAAACTTGCCTTTTGTGTCACTAGCGATCTTACAACGTACGGCTCACCTTGAAAGGTTAAACAAACTATAAAGTGGGTATAAGGAGGGTTTTCATGGTTTTATGATATTCGCTAAAAAACTCTATTGTTTCTTCCGCGATAGTCTCCTCAGCAATGCATCCCTCTGGTCTATTTCTGTTTCGCACATGTCCTTTAATAACCTTCATACATCTTTCGAAGGGATACATCCACCGAAAGCATATGGGACCACATAATTTTACCTCCCTAGTTAGGTGCACAGTCAAGTGTATCATAATATCAAAAAATGACGGAGGAAAGAACTTCTCTAGTAGGCACAGTGTCACAACAAGTTCTGCTTGCAGCTTATCTAGTTCTTGCAAGCTGATTTCTTTCCTACATATAGATTTAAAGAAAAAGCAAAACCTGATAATAGCATATCGTGTGGGTGGGTGCATGATTGAACGTATAGCAATGGGCAAAAACTCTTGCATTAGCATGTGATAGTCATGCGATTTAAGGCCAATGAGCTTCCTATCCTTTAGGTTTACCAAACTAGAGAAATTTGAACAATAGCCTTGTGGTACCCTGATGTTGCTTAACGTTTCGCAAAAGATGTCTTTTTTAGCATTCGTTAATGTGTAACCTGCTGGAGGTAGTGTTGTTTTTTCTTCATCTTGCCTAGCAAACAATTCTGGTTTAATCCGCAACTCTAGCAGATCCAATCGAGCATTCACTCCATCTTTTGTCTTTCCAGGAACATTTAGCAAATTTCCGACTAGACTCTCACCAACATTCTTTTCTACATGCATGAAGTCAATACAATGTGGAACAGAATTATGCCTCCAATACTTTAGCTTTCGATACCAAATGTTGAATTTCTTCCAATATGGTTTAGTTACTTGGCTCGAACCACCCTCTGCTTCTGTTGTTTTCCTTTTCTGCTTTTGAATCTTCCCACCTATGCCTCTCGTATCTTCTTGCTGTTCAGATGTTTTATTGTCTGTTCGTTTTCCTTTTCCCCATTTATTTTCAATATGTTGTACCTCGTTGTATATTTGTTCCCCGGTCAATGGAATTAGAGCAAGCTGACATTCTTGTTGTCCATTAAACGCCTTCTTTTGCTTTCTGAACAGATGGTTGTATGGTAGATATCGTCTGTGTCCAGCATAACTTTGCTTGGATGAGGCAGAAAGTCTAACACAATATGTTTCTTTCTCACATACTACACAACCTTTGAATCCACTATATGGGCAGCCACATAATGTACCAAGTTCAGGGTAATCATTTATCATCCATAACACAATGGCACGCATATTAAAGTTTTCTTTTTTGAAAGCATCATATGTTTCAACCCCTTTCTCGAATAAGGTTTGCAGATCATTAACCAACGGTTCTAGAAAAACATAGATATCATTTCTCGGGTATCCTGATATTAATACTGAAAGCATGATAAACTTTCTTTTTATACACAACCATGGAGGAAGGTTGTATATGACAGACAAAACTGGCCATACACTGTGATGCCTAGTTCCTGACTTGACGTCAACCCCATCAGCCGATATTCCTAGCCATAGATTTCTCGGATCTTCAGCAATTTCGAGGAATTTTTCATCTATGGTACGCCATGCCTGTGAATCTGCGGGGTAACGTAAAACACCATCTGTTATCCTCCTTGTTGCGTGCCATCTTAAATCTTCTGAAATACTTTCTAACTTAAAGAATCATTGCAGTCTTGGTATAATTGGAAAGTACCACATTACCTTTGCCGAAATGTTTTCGTACACTTTATGTGTCTTATTATCCACCTTCCATCTTGATATCCCACAAGTTGGACAAATAGTCAACTCCTTGTTATCCTTCCAGTAAAGAATGCAGTTGTTGCTACATACATGTATCTTTTTGTATCCTGATCCCATCATTCTTATTATTTTTTTGGCCTGATAAGTTTTTTCAACCATCTCGGTACCCGCAAGTAGCATCTTTTTTACCAATCCTAGTAATTCAGTAAAGAACTTATCATAAACTCCATACTTACCCTTCAAGTTGAGTAGTTTAACTATTGCGGACAACTTTGTGAAGTCAAGACATCCTTTGTAAAGTGGCTTCTTCGCGTCTAATAATAGTTCTTTAAACTTGTCAAGATCTTCTGCAGAAAAACCATCTTTTGTAGCATTAACCATTTCTACTGTTGCTGGTCCATCTGTTGGAATTTGTGAACCAAATTCCATGTTTAAATCTGTGTCGTCAACAAACTCTGTTGTAGCATTAACAGGTATTTGGGCAGTTGTTGCTTGCTCATCCTTTTCTCCATGTTTATCCCATTTTGTGTAGCTTTGATCAATCTCGTATTTGAATAAATGGAACTGCACTTCCTCCACTTCATGCTCTATGTGGTTTAAACATGTGGTACACAGACATGGAATCAGAAGCTGTTGTTTATCACCTCGTGGGTCAATGTTCCTTATCTTTTGCAAGTTGTGTACTGCAAACTTAATAAAAGCTTCTACTCCATTAATATATTGTTTCTTGGTCCTACTAGTACTCATCCAAGACTTGTCCATGCCATTGTTGAAGTCAAATGGTAACTTATATATCCTACAATTCACAAATTAAACCAATATAAGCACTTGTTATTCATATCTGAGTTTGGAAATGATTTGTGGACTATGGTTAATGTAACACCCCCATAAAATCACAACGCAGCGGAATACTACTTTGGGGTGCTACTTCATAGTTCATACTCATAAGTTACAGAAAACGACCTCAAAAGAGACGTTAAGAAAATGTCACATTCGATTAAAATTTCAGAGTAAAATAAGGTCCCAATAATTTATGATTTAACAAGATTACAAAATTTCAATCGTGACTTATTTTGAATATTTAAGGAAAAATAGTTATCGAATGTGAAGAAAACTGAGTCCTTGAGTTTTATTGATATCCACGCGTCTCGAATGCTCCCAATGCTCAGCTAGCAAAATAATAACCTGAGAAAATACATGCAAAAACGTCAACAATAATGTTGGTGAATTCATAGGTTTAAGTAAAAGCAACATTGAAATAAATCAATAAGTATTTACGTTGTTATCACGCAATCCCATTTTTACTACCAAATTTTTGCAAAAAAATACCAAAAAAAAAAAAAAACTTTCAAAAATAAGTGTTTTGTCACAGTTTTGACTTTCCTAATGGGTAGAATGAGAATAATTTTTGACTCGATCGGGCGTGTTGAGCCCTAGCTAGTTCCTCAACTTACTGCTTGTAGGCTAAGCTTTCACGAATTCTATTGCTTCGAATTTTAATAAGGTGAAGAACAAGAAGTGATAGAGTTAAATATAAGTTTATGTGCTGAGCAAGATTCTTCTAAAACTTATATGAGTAACTTGTGGTTTTTTCTCCCATTAGTTTCTAATCCACCTAATCATACGTGCTCATTTCAATTCAACTAAGTCAATCAATGTTTTTAAAAAAAGCTTCAAATTTGTAACTTGATTCTTTAAAGCGAGATTTTTCTGTTCTTAGTAATTTGAAAGTCAAAATGCCAAAGAAGCATGAATAAAATATGAATGCAAAAATGCATGAATATTGAAATTATGCCAATGAAGCATACAATGGAACAAGTAAAAGATGTGTCGTGATATCCCACTCCGCCAACCACGAGGTGGGGGTTCAAACTAAGACATCTTTACTTCTAGGGATTTGATGTGTTGTGATATCTCACCAGGAAGCGAGGTCTAGGTGAGGGTTCAAACTAAGACACCTATCCTTAGCCATATTAGGATGAAGGTGTTGATGTGATTTCCCACTACGCTAGCAACGGGGTGGGTTTTCAAACTAAGAACACCGCTCGTTGGTTGTGATATCCTACTAGGGAGCGAGGCCTAGGTAGGTGTTCAAACTAAGCAACGCATTCCTAGCTTTAAAAACTTATGATTTATATATGATGAAGAATGTTTGCAAAAGTTCTACAGTTAAAATTTCGTTCTTTAAAATCAAGTTTTTTTTTTTTGGTTATTTTTTTTTTATTTTTGTTTTTTTTTTTTTTTAACAAGGTCCTAATAAGTGTTGCTTTAAGTCATGATTTTCTTGAATACGATATGGAAATAAGTTGATTCTATGATGAGTTAAAGTGAGTACACCATTTAAATCATAATATCTTGTTCGGAGTTACAATTTCACAAGTCACAAATATGAAGTGCTTATCATTTAGACTATATTGACAAATGGGATCTTGTTTAAATGCTTGTTTGGAACTAGTGAAAAATCCGGGACGATGATTTATCCTTCAGGACGTCCGTAGATTATTCTATGAGGCTTCTCTCATTTCTATGAGCCCAATGTAGATAAAGAAAGGAAGTTCAAACGAAGCGAAAAAGAAAAAGGAAAATCCAAAATATTTAGGGATAGTTATGATATATAAAAAATGGTGAAAACGGGACTTGTCGAAGCTTTTGATTCTTTAGTTCCCCTTGACGAACACTTAGCTACTTTTCGAGGTTATTAGTCGAGGGGGATTGAGATTCTTAGTTTTCGTAAATGTTTACTTCATAACATTGCGTGAGGACACGGCAATACCTTAGTATGGGGGATTTTGGTATGTGCTTAAATACACATACCATTTTCCATGAAAAACGGACTTAAATGACCAAAAACAGACAAAAACTGCCAAAGAAATGTTTGTTTTGCATTTGTATTGTGCAGGAAACGGATATCACACAAAAGGACGAAAAACGAAGTCAAAACGGCAAACCGAACATGGAATGGAAAAGACTGTGAAAGACAAAGCCAAATCGAAGCCGAAAAGTCAATCAAGTCAAAAAGTCAACAGAAAAGTCAACAGAAAAGTCAACTGGTCAAAGTCAAAGTCAACACCGACATGGTCAAGTCAAAAGAAAGTCAAAGAAGAAAAAAAATATAACTATAGGGACTGAAATTGCCAATTCCCTAAGTTATATTTACAAAGGAAAAAGAAAGGGACTGATTTGCCAATTCCCCAAAGTATTATTACCAAGGGACTATTTCTGCAAAAGATATATATAAGTTGAGGGGGCATTTATGCCAACCCTCAAACTTATATAACTAAAAGGACTTTTGATGCAAGACTCATATAAACTTGAGGGACTCGTTTTGTCAAAACCACCAAAAACTTTCCTGTCTTCCCCCTAAAACAAAATCCCGCCATTTTTGAATCCCAAAAAACCCAGGAACAAAACACGGGTTTACTTCCCTTCTTTTACCCAAAATAACCCAACTAAACCCATGGATTTTAAGCCTTTTCCCCCTCCACTACCACCTCACCCAAGACAGATTGCCATGGTGGCAATCTCACCAAAAACGAAGTAAAAGGAATGGTCAAGATCATGTTTGAAGAAGCACAAGATAAAATCTAAGGCTGGCATTTATTTTGGAGATTACTCTCACAAAACAAACACACAAAGGAAGCAGCAAAGAGAAGCTCAGCTGCTATATATTGAAGAAACACAAGGCATACAGGACACTAGTTTTAGTTTTTTTTTAAGTTTTCTTTAATTTAAAATCTTATGTACTTTTCTTCAATGCTATTGTAGTCTAATCACTGTTTTTACCTTCATTTGTAATTTTCTTTATTTAATGAAAGTTTGAGTTCTTTTTTATCTTATTGATTAAATTGTTCAAAGTGAGTATAAATAATCTTGTGCTTAAACCTGTTAAATTTTGATTATTATGATTTAAAAGGTTAAGGGAAACCCAAAAAGTCAGAAACATAATCTTTTTATGTAAGTTTTTAAGCTAAAAAGCTCATTTGGAAAATTAAAGGGGTGTTTGGGTTAACTACAAAAACGGGTCAAAAATGGTTTTTATGGGTTGGGGTCATTAAGTTGGATTTAGTTCAAGTTGTTACAAGTGTGCTCTCAAAACTGTGACTTTAAAAAAGCTACAAGAGCTTATATTCATAAGCTCTTGTAATTGTGAGTTGTGGTTTCAAAAAGTTGTGTTTTAGAGTGTTTAAATCAAGCAGTCAAAACTCCTTGTGTCACTTGACTCTTTGAGTCAAAGCTGCCAAGTTTTTAAGTGTCAAAATTTTTAAGCTAAAAGCCTTTTTCATTCTTTAAAATCAGCAGGATTAAATGGTTTTTGGAAGCCCAAAATTTGTGCACAAGTTCTTTTCTTGATGTTATTTAGCTGTTTTAACTTATCTTTTAATTTTAAGCTTATTTGACAGCTTTAAATAAGCTGTCAAATAAGCCCTTGTCTTTAGCTTAAGTTTTCCCCTGGTGCAAAGGGGTGATTTTTAAGCTTCCTTTTCTAGCTTTCTAGTGAACATAAGCCCTAACTTTTGGCTTATCTTAAGAGCCCATAAGCTCTTTGATAAGCCCTCTCAAATTCAGTCCTTAGAAAGCCCTTTTACTAGCTTATTTTTAAGCCCAAAGTTGCCTCTTCACTGTTTTTGTTAGGCCTAGAGTAGAAATTGCTTATTTTCACTCTTGGCTTATTCAGCTTATTTCATAAGCTCAATTGTGCTCCTAGTTGCTTATTAGGATAGTGTAGTTAGTTGTTGTGCTTATTTACCTTTTAGCTTGCTTATTTGAGTTAGTAGTTATTAGCTTTTTGCCCTTAAGCTCACTTTAGCTTTCTGTCATATAAGCTCTTTCAGCTTATTTAGTTTTAGTTTTTAGCTTTTTAGTGCTTATCTAGGATAGTTTAGACAACTCCTTAGCTTATTTGTCCAAAGTTCAGCTTATTAGTCCACAAAAAGTCCAAAAGACTTAGCCACTTTTTGCATATTAAGCTTAGTTTAAGTTTATGTCATATAAGCCCTCTCAGCTTATTTAGTTGTAGGATTAGCTCAAAATGCTTATTTAGGATAAGTTAGTTTATTCTTTAAGATTTTTAGTCCTAGCTTAGCTTATTAGTCCACAAAGTCCAAAAAGACTTAGTAGTTTTAGCCTTAAGCTTACTTTTAGCAAACTGTCGTTTTAAAAAGCCATTTTTAGCTTATTTATAGCTTTTCAGAAAAAGTTGTAGTTTTGAAAAGTGTTAAGCTCATCGAGCTTAACAACTTTGTTTTACAAAGTTTTTCTAAAAAAAAAGAAAGGAGACAAGGGGTGACCCGGGTGAGCAAGACTCGAACCCGGGTCTCAACCCTCGATACATCCCCTTTATACACACCACACATACCGCTGCGCCCTTGGGACTTTTTCGTTATAGTCCCAAGGGCTGTGGTATTTATGTACATTTTTGCCTTATAAGCTTATAAGCTGTTAACAGCTTATTACGGGCTTATTAATAAGCCAACTTTTTGTTTCTTATTTTTCGTAGGATTATCATAGTGTTAAGTATTTTTAGTAAAATTTTCAGAATTTTTTAAAGTCGTTTAGTATTTTTTACAATTTAATTTAGTTAAAAGTTTAAAAAATTCATAAAAAATACAAAAATTATCAAAAAAATATTTTTCTTTTTTAGAAAATTTTCTTTAGTCAAATAGTTTGTAGGAAAAATATAAAAATTTTCGTAGGGTCATTTTTATAACTTTTTGTTTTTTAAAGAACGGGGTCGGGTGCGGTTTTTGACTTGACTCGTTTTTGGGTCAAACGAACTCCGTTTTCAGTCTAGTCTTTTTCATTCTTCGTTATTTGTCCCCTAGAGTAGTTTAGAAGTGAAAATTTCTTCGTAGGGTTAATTTTGAAGATTTTAGGTTTTTCCCCCTTTGTTCGGGATTCGTGCTCTCGTTTTCTAGCTTAATTTCGTAATTTTTAGGTTTTTCTTAAACGTTTTTGTTTGTTATTGTCTAATCTACCTTTCCACACTCTCAAATCAATTCTCTCCTTCAAACTCAAATCTTCCGACTGTATCGATTTTCCAGCACAGCCTCATTGGGGATTAACGACCCGGGAATAGTCTATACTGCTCCTGGTTACATTGATTTGTTGTTTTTTTAGACTAATATATATTTTATATTTTATTATATATTATATATTATATATAGTTAAGAAAAACATTAATCAATTTTTGGCGCCGCTGCCGGGGAGGCTGTGATTTCGACAATCGTTGCTGTTGATTTTGTGTTTGAATCTGTGCATACTATCTAAAAAAAAAAAACCAAAAAGTACAAAAATATTTTCATTTTCTTTTTAGTATAATTATCATTTAAAAAAAACATATTTCTTAGCTAACATAATATCTTTTCACAACTCAATAATAAGATCAGAATAAGTGATTAAAACAGACAGTCTATTGAAACTAAATTTCAAAAACAGTTTTCAATAAATGACTAAACGCACATTCTAGCTCAATTCAGATAAGCTACTTACTCCTGAACCTCAAAATAAGCTTTAAATCTTAAAGTTCAGCTTCTAAACTAGTTATGCAACAATTCTCAAAACCTAAAACAAGATCTAACCTAGCTGAATGTGTAATCAAAAACTGAGTAAAAAGGCTGAATGCTTGACAGAATTTAACTAAAATGGGTAAAAAGTGATAAATCATTAAACCAAAACTAAAACATAAATGACCAGATGTTAAATCTCTTAAGGAGAGTAGATGGACTTGTGAAAACAACTTTTGAGCTCCTAAACTCATAATCAAAATAACTCAAAGCTAAAATTGATTTAATCATCACATAGGTAAATTTTTTTGCTTTTGAAAACTTAACTTTAACCAAAAACTCAACCTAAACGCTCTAAACTTGTTCTAAATCAGCTGCATAAGAAATCAAAAGCAACCTAGAAGGTTAGAACACTAGCAGAACTAACCTTAGAGTTAGTTCTGACCTAGTCCCAAACACCCCTTAACATGACAGTTTTGCAATTTAAGCTTGTAAAAATGATTTTCAAAACATAAACACTTAATACCAGATCTTAATCTCCTAAATAACAACCTAATGAGCAAATCTAATCCATCAAATAAGCTTGAACAACAGCAAAACAGATTCTGCTAATAGAAATCGAATTTAAGCAAATTTAAAGCACAAACTTGAAAACTAGGATCCAACAAGCTCAAATCAAAAACAGATAATCAAATGAGCTGCAAAATGTAAATTAAGACTTACAATTGGTCCTTAGATCTTGATGAAGACCTAACCATCTAACCTAACACCCCTAGGTCCAGGCTATAATTCTGAATCAAACCAATTATCACCCAAGCTTAAGCAAGCTTATAGATCCAAACACCAAAACCAGATTCTAAATCTTCAAATGCAAATTAAGAACTCTGAACGTCTAATTCAAAAGCTCAAACCAGTTTAAGCAAAACTCCAATGAAGCAATAGAAAACAACGATGAATGATTGAAACGGTAATTTGAGAATATTGAATGAAACAGTACAATGGAAATGGACAATATTTTAGGATTTTTTTATTTATCGAAATTAAGGTTACAATACAAGAAAGGAATTTGACAAGGTAATTAAATTACTAGAAAGTAAATTACATGAAAGATAAAGTGGTAAACCAATTTTTAAGCATAAAATTGGAGACCCCTTTCTATCTAACTATCTATCTCTATTTATAGTGAAATGAGGAGAGCTGAGGTGCCTTTGGTGTGCTTCTTTTGTGAGTGAAATCTTGAGTAGAGCCCAAGGAATAAATCCCCACCTTTGAATCATCAATTTTATCAACAACTTTTGATCTTGGCTATTTTAATCATGTGTGTGATGTGATGGATTGCCAGCGTGACACTTCTAGAAGTGCACACGCTCTTAGTGTGACTCATAGGAGCGTTCTAAGCTGAAAGTGACATATACCCGCCATGGTTGAGTTTATTTTACCCTGGTTTAACTCAGGGTTAGAGACGATGAACAGTAAAACCAATTGGCGCCCTTTTTTATACATTCGTTTGTTTGACCGAGGGTTAAAAAGGGGGTGTTGACTTGGGCTCGGTTTAAAAGGGTAATGGGCTAAGGTTAATTATTTTGGGCTGGGTAAAATGGTTAAGGGACCATTTGTGTAATAAGGTTTAACTTTGAGGGCTGTTTTGGAGTTTTGAGGGTTTTGTTTTCTTGTGGTTGACCAGTTGACCAAGTTTGACTTTGAGTTGACTTTTTGACCTTTTAGCAATCAAATCCCCGGCTCTTTGTACACTCTTTCCTTTCCCGTGTCCGTGTTTGTCCGGATTTGACCGTTTTCTTGTGTTATTTGTAATATCCGTACCTACACAATCACAAAGACAAAACAAGCAATATACAAGCATTTTATGCACAATTTTATCTTTTTAGAGACATTTTTGATATAGAAAGGATATGTGATTTCTCACATATCAAAATTCCCCAAACTAAGTGATTGCCGTGTCCTCACGCAATATTATATGCTCTAAAACCAAATACCTCAAAACTTCCTCAAACTAAATCTTTGAAAAGTAGCAACGACTTTTGTGGAGAGAGTTAAGAAATCACAAGTTATAAAACACCCCTATTTTCCCATTTTTCAAAACTTTTTCATTTTCTTTTTCATTTTTTTGCAAGTAAACTTAGAATATTTCGACTTTCGTTATTTCCATAACTGTTAGGGATCATAGAACAAGATGCATTTCAATCCGAGAATGCCCCAAAAAGGATAAATTCATCGTCCCCGACTTTTCACTTGTTCCAAACCAAGCTTAAAACGAAATCACCGCTAAATATCAGTTAAAATGCTAACACTACTCATATTTGCAACTTGTGAACTTTTCACTCCCGACAATTACTATATCTTAAGTGAATACTATTTTGAATTTCAACCATGCATCAACGTTTTGCAAAATACTATGCTTCACGTTCCACCCAAGAGTTTGAAGGTGAGATCATCCCATGTAGCGACTTTCGTCTCGGCACATCCCAACCTTGCGGCTAAGTGACCAGGCTTTTGACACCCCACAGAGACTAGTATCGGGACTCACGGACCTTAGGTTTCAAAAACTCTCAGGTTTCCCGTATATACATAGCTTATTTAAAAACTTAAAATGAAATAGTCAAAGTTCAAAAGCATATTTAAATTTAACAAAAAGAAATCTATTTATTAATTCAAACTTAATATTAAACATTTAGGCAATTGTAACCCTCGACCTTTTAGAAGGCTGCAACATCGGTTGTGAGCCGGCAAGATGCATCAAACTTTTATCAGTCTTGGATTTTTATTCTTACTATGGGCTTTCTTTAGAAGACTACCACATCGGTTGTGAGCCGGCAAGAGGTAGTAAACTTTTATCAGCCCACAGTTTATATTTTTTTCATCATTTCATTTTTCATTTTTTTTAATATAGAGAAGACTTCTTTTTGAAAAATTCAAGTATAAATTTGAACTAAGACTAAAATTTTTGCTATTAACTACATAAAAAATTTGAACTAAGACTAAAATTTTTTGCTATATATTACATAAAAATTGTTGATTTAAGTTTAGTCTCCAAAAATAGCACGTATTTTAATCCGGTTAAGAGCTTATGGGAGAAAAAGCAACAAGTTACATACACGAGCTCTTAAGATTTCCAACTAATCCTTGTTTAGCATCTCACTCATATTTCGCGACTGATCCTATCATTTTTCATTCTTCGCCAAAATCGCGATGCTCACCTAAAAGTTAATAAAACCGGTCGGATCAAAATTTATTTCTCGTTCTCACCTTTATTTGTGTCAAAACACTTATTACATCACTTTATTTCAATATTTATATTTTTTTTTGCACAAAAATTTATATTTTTTGCTATTTTTCACATATTTTTGGTGGAAAAACTGGTTACGTGAGAACAATGGCTGCAGGTATAATCAAATCGATAGATCCCCCCATACTAAAGCTACACATTATCCTCAATGTGAGACTGTCACCCACATACTAATTTAAAAGCATAATTCGAGTATTAAGGGTTCTCTACGCAAATCTAAAGCCATTTATTAAGTATGCTAAAGATAAACGATAATCAATAAGATTAGGATATCGGATTCCCTAAATGAAGCTGAGGATATGAAGCTCGAATATACGAATGGACAAAACCATGAGCACGAGAGTCTCCAAAATCTGGGTATCTTGGACATAAAATCACAAAACACAAAACACGAGAAAGGAAAGAGGTGAGCCCTCTCACATTAATTGTTAGAAAATAGATAAGAAGATAGAAATGCTTGTTTTTGTTAACCGAGTCACGAGCTTGACTCGACCCCGAATTAAGTTGTCCATGGGGAAGCAAATGGAAAATAAAATCTCAATCTGGCTTTCATTAATGTTTGGACAAACATTAAAGCACATGAAAGTTCCAACCCGATGAGATGCCACCGGCTCTAAGTGGAGATGCCGGGGTCAAAGATCGTATCTTCACTCCCGGTGGAGCAAGATAAAGGAGAAACCTCGGGGTAAGTGAGAAACGGGAGAAAAGTCTGAATGACAAATATGAAGGAATCATCATCTTCAACATTTTGAGAAAAATCAATATCACTTCCCCTTTGTTCATCATTAAGCTCATTAAAATTGTCAATCATGGGAGCATCGGGCTCAAAATATAAGCAAATCTCAACATCCGGTGGTTCCAAAGGAGGACGAGGAAATGACGGATCGAAATGAAATGATTCAAACTCGGGAAGTTCCAAAAGATGGTCATTTGAATGATTAGATATAACAACACTAGTCAACCCTCCCTGATCGGGTTCAATCTAAAAAAGAAACGAATCATACTCGGGAAGAGAGTAATTAGCATGAGTAGTAGTACTGCCACTTCTTGTCTCTTCCGTATGATCGCTAAAAGAATTATCCAAATGAGAAAAAGTGTAACGACCCAAACCCGCTCCGGAGAGTAGGCCGAAACGTCATAATCATGGTGTCATATCAAAGCATAATAAATCACGAAGAATAACGTCTTGGATTTGAAGAATATCTTCTAAGTCAAATTCTTCCTCTTCTTTATCATTATTCACCTCCTCTAAGCTAACATACTCGATGTCCTCAAAATCATCGTCATCACTCGAAGTATCATCATCGTTGGAATCGGATAAAATCTCATAATGATCGTTCAAATCATGAAAAGTGGAAGGATCTTCACAAACGGGCACATCACACGTATCTTCGGAAATACCCTCGAACTCACTTGGGATTCGGACAAGGTTCTCAACACTAGACTTTATTAATTCGTCTGATTTCGTTTCCGGAATAGTGTTAAGATGCTCATCCCCCATACTTAGAGAGTTATCGGGCTCCTCGATCGGTAAGTCGGGTGTAATTGCTTTAGGCTTGCTATATATAATAGTATACTCATCATCATCATCGTCAAAGAAAATAGTAGGACGATTCCAGCTTGGACAATTAATATATTCTGATAGCTATTCACTAATATTTCGCTCATCTTCAAGGAGTTTACTCGTCAATTCTTGAATATCCTCTTGTCGATATTGCTTGTCCGTCAAAGCATGCTTAATTTCACCAAATCTCTCCCAAGCTATCAATAATACCTTTGGTGTTACTCCAAAAGATATACGACTAAACTTCCTCAAGAAGGTGCAAATATCTTTCATAAAGTTTTCTCTAGCTTCTTCATCGTCAATCATAGAAAAATTCCAATATGGAGTAAAACTTTGAGCTGCCGTCTCCTTCTTCTCTTGTTGAATTCCTTTAAGAATTTGCAAATCATTCATGAGTTTAAGAAGCAATTCTTGCATAACTTCAGGTTGATTCTGCTCTTCTTCCATAGTTTGCTTAATCTTAAGAAATCTCTCCTCAGCTAGCAATAAAGCCATGCACTTTTCATTAGGAGGTATATGATCATACTCCTTTAAAAAGGCTTGTATAGCTTCCATTAAGTCTTCTCGAGCTCGCAAAATTTCTTTACTCGTCTCATGAGGAGGATAATTAACGGGAAACTGCGGGGGTTGAAATTGGTTAAAACCGGAAAGATTAGAATTATAGAAATCTTGGTTCATCGGTTGACACTGAAAAGTCGCATGAGGACCCCCGCAGTTTTCACAACAAAGGTATTGTTTTGGAAAACTTGGTGAAGTTAGTGGAAAATTATTATCGAAGTTTTGATTGTAACAAGGGTCCGGATTAGAATTAAACGGAACTTGTGTTGGACAATTGTAACCATAATGAGCATCATTTCCACATAACTCACAAATATTCGTCTCGTACCGGGGTTGTGGAGGGTAGTCGGAAAAATTTTGATCATTATCAAAATAATTTGGTTTTGGATCATAAGCGAATGAATTTTCATTTCTCGAAAAGCAAAATGAACAAAATCCTCCTCTTAACGGTCCCTCACACCCACAACAAGTGATTGGCTTTCCATCTCCATAAGTACAATTTAAACAAGTTCCATCTAGAAGATTAACACCACACTGCGAACATGTACATATATAACAATAAAAGCCATCACATGGTTGTCCACACCCCGTACACTCACGTTGGTTATTTGGTTTTTTATAAAGGAAAGAAAAAATAAATAATAAAATAAGAGAAAAATATTTTTAGGATTTGGTATATTTTTATTAAGAAAATATTTACAATGAAAGCAATTAACTTCAAGGGTAGGATCTTCAAAAAACACTTAATCTTCGAACGAAACGCGCAAATCGTTACACATTTCCCGGCACGGTGTCAAAAATATTGATCTGTCCTTTTTAATTACACACACACATACACACTCACACATGTATGTACTTATATTTATATATATATTTATATACCCATATATATCATATCTTTATATATATAATTATTAATATATATATATATATAGGGAAGGGATCAAGTGAGAAGAAAAAAAGTATAATGAGAAGAATAAGAAGAATTTTTAGACACACATTTTAAATAGGAAGGTGAATTTTAAGGGGAGATGCATGCATTTATATAGGTGCATCTGAAATGTGTGGTTGGTAGGTTTCTTTCTTATCATTCTCAATTTTATAAGTATCTTCTCAATTTGATCCTTACTATTTATATATATTATTAATATATATATATAAATTATGTATATATATGTATGTATATATATGTATGTATATATATGTATGTATATATAAATATGTAATAATAAGGAAGATAACAATTATAGTATGGATAGTATTTTCCGTCGGGTTCGAGAAACAAAGTTTTAACCAAAGTCGTCTCAAAAACCTTCCGGGTCGTTTTCCCTCGACCAAGTGTGAATTGAAAAAATTGGTTAAGTCTGTGAATCACGGTTTTGAATGGTTTTAAAATGATTATTGGTTTGGGGTTCCTAATCCTACTTATACATAATTGATAAGTGAATAAAAGCATAAAAACGAGCAAAGCAATAAAAACAATTAAACATGTAAATCATTAAACAAAAACGAGTATCTAAAACGAGACAAATAAGCAAGCATAATAAATTCACTTTTAAACATGCAAACTTCTAAAAATAAATCATACATTAAAAGAAATTATTTTTTATTTTATTTTTATTTTATTTTTATTTTTTTTATTTTTTTTAATTTAAAAAAAACTTTAATCTAAATAAATGTTGCAAATTAATAATCTCTAATCATATTTTAAATCCGCTCTAATTTCTAAACACTAAATGAGCAAATAAATCAACTAACTAAACATGGCAAACGTTATAACATTAAAAGATAAAAATAATTCTACAATAAGCATGGCAAAAATCAAATAGGAAAAACATATTATAAAACGATAAAATAAATCTACTCTAAGTATTGAAAAAGGATTAAAAAATGGAACCGAATTGGAGATCCGCAATTAAATGAATACCACCCGATTTATTTAGCTAAAACAAATAATTAAATTCGGTCTAGCTAAATAAACCCGAAAGCTCCACGCCTCATGAGTTGACCGGTACCGTCGAGACAAATTAAAACATAATAAACTGTTAATGTAAACAGTTAATTTTACTAGCAAAATTTCATTCTCTGCTACACAACAATGCAACTCACTAGTTCTACAAACCAAGATTTAGCCCAAATGATCAATCTAAGCCCAAACTAATCCTGACGAGATACAACAATTACTCAGGCCAAATTCTACAAACTACAAAAGAAATTTAATACCAGTTAACATTTGTTGCTATTCAATCTTAAATCAATAAGCATGATACGTGATTAGCAAAACAAGAAATAGCCAAGTGATTACAAAAACTCACGAACGTTTATTTGAATAAGCACTAGATCGGACTAATCTAAATAGAAAGATCGAGTAAACCAAAACAAGGGATCAAAAAGCTCAACTAGATCTAAGCAATGTGAAATATTAGTTATAACCATCTAATAAGCCAAAACTTTACCGAAATAACTTCTCATCTAAATCATTAAGCTAGTGAAATCAAAAAAATAAACCAATCAGAAAACGAAATACTTGAATCACTTAAATCATAAAACAAAATAGCAAATAAGCTAACGAACACTTTAATCTAAACGATATAAGCTCAAGTTCAACGAAAAACTTTGTAGAAGATTTTAATCATAAAAGGGTGAGCTTCTGATTTTAGCCTAACAATTTCAAAGCACGACGATAAGCCAAATCTAAGCTTATTTGGGCTTATTATTACGAAAAACCTTTAAAACTAAATTGGATAGAATCGTAATGCTTAGAAGAGCTATGGAGTTTATCATTTTGCTTTTGTGAACTTTATGATACTAATAAGCCACTAAAATAAGCACGTGAAATAGCTTAATGAAAAAGACCACCGAAAAGAAATAAAAAACGAGAGAATAAGCAACCATTTAAGCAAATCAAGGATCTTTAAATCAATTTCAAAAACCTCTTTAATTCAGTATTACACTAAACTTGCGTATTAAGATATGGTTCAAATAAGCATGGAAAATAAAAATAAGCAGTTACAAAACTAAAATAAGCTAAAAAATGCAAAAACTAAACTAATTCTAATCAGCCTCAACTTGAGGGGAGCGGGTTACATTTATAGTGATACAAGGGGGTATTTGTGTAAATTGTCCCAATCATTGGAGAATAAAGGAGCCAATCATTGGCTTGGAATTTATGTCACACGGATCGCCGCTTGCAAATAATGATCATCCGTGTCTATCGATTTACCAGTGGCCATTTCTTGCTCATTCAAGTAGTCCTTGTGTAGCCTAAGGATCATTTTGTTTGTTGCATTTGAAATTGATAAGAGTTTACTACCATTGCTTCCGACACGTGTTCAATTCCCGTTTGTCCAAACCGTGCTAGTGGAGAAGCACATGACCCTTATTCATTTAATTAGCAGCACATGACTATGACATCATGGATGACATCATCCAAAAAATATATATTTCAATTTTATTATTCTTGTTGGGCTTGGTAATTAACTCTTGGGCTGGCCCGACTTATTAGTGGGGAACGAAGCTGGCCCAATAAAATCCGAAAGCACCGTTGACTCGTTTTCTCGCGCTCATTCCATTCTCGTGCTCGGTTTTGTATTTATTTTTGTCCTTTTCTTGATATCCGTACCTGCACATACACAAACACAAAAACAAGCATATATTTGCCATTTAATTATGATTTTGGTCTTTTGGGTTCGTTTTTCAAAGGGTAAAAAAGTATGTATAAAATAGCGAATACCAGGGCCATATCTTTCCATGGCTTCCTTGAGCGCAATGTTCCTGGTGGCTTTATGTACCCCCTTCCTTCCTCCATCCCTACCACCTCCCCTGCCTCCCCTGGTGGATTTTCGGCCTCCAACACCTACAAATTTAAGTTAGTGATGACGTCATAAAATAATAGTTAACCAAATACAAGTTATCAAATTTATGCTTATATTAAAATAATCAAGAAATTCTTTAACCTCGAAAACAAGGCAACCAGAAGTGGATGGGGACGGATGGGCATCATTTCCACCTTCACCACCGTGTCGCATGCTACTGCTGCTGACGAGTATCTGTCGCATGCTACTGCTGCTGACATCTGTAAAAGTAAAAGTAAAATAACATATAGAAATTCATGAACAAATTAATATAAGCATGTACACATTCAAATAGATATACACATTTAAACAATCCATAACAATTTTATTCAAATAAGTGTCGTATTACAAGTTACAATTTAAGATCAATCTTCCTTATTACTAAAATAAACAACAGTTGCAACTGCATCATCATCATCAACATTGGTGAGGACTTCATCAACAAAATCTGCTAAATCATGATGTTACGAATAAGGAAATGATGATCATTAATGCAATCAAAGAGAGATCCCTTGGGGGAAGATTGTTAGGATTGATAAAAGTGACGATCTTATTGAGATAAATGTCTTGTAATAAATAATGAAATATTATTGTGTAATAGGTTAGGTAGATGGTAAATAGTCAAAGACTATAAGTCAAAGGGGCTAAATTGTAAATGTCTAGAAGACAAGGGCTCCATGGTCATTCATTGTAAAAGGGTATAAATACCCCTCCACTACCTCATTTGTGAGGTGTGTCTTTGTGTGTCTCTAGGTGTTTCTTAATCTCATTCTAATCTTTTTTCTAATCCTCCTCCTCCCTCTTTCTCTCTCTACTTTCTCTCTCTAGACTATACACTATATTGCTTATTTGATCATATATCTAGACCTAACAAATGAGGAATGTCGTCTTCATCATCAATAAAATAATCATCGTCGTGAATTGGAATGATATCGGGTGGTGCCTCAAATTCCATTGATTGACAATCCATATTCAAGGTCGCAAAATCCAAATCATTCAAACTAGCAGAAAGTGCGAGATCGGATGAGCTGTTGTCATGTATAATATCATGATCGACCTCTAACACAATGAGATCCCTGTTAGAATACTTTTTTTGATTCACATCTTGGACGACCTTTCAATGGAGTGGTCGTCTAGCCATATCTTCAAGGTAGAATATTTGTTTAACTTGTGTTGCGAGAATGTAAGGCTAATCTTTAAGCGACAAACTACATGCTCAGATTTGTGTTATGTTGTTTCTTATGACAAAATGTTTGACTTTACGCCGTTCGTTGCTAGTGTCGAACCACTTAACTAGCAACAACATAACTTTGAACGAGATATACGTAAACTCAAGAATTTATTCAAGCTGACCATAATACTTTTCTCCGTCCTTTCTCACCAGGTGAATAAAATGCATATCTGATTATAGTTCTACACTTTCATATCGCGGCTATTTTCGACTACTACTCTCTCACCGTTGACTACTCAAGAGTTGACTGAGATTGGAATTGGTGATGGTGCACAAGCCAAAGGGAATAACTTATCAGTTTCTCTATGTTACGTTTGTTGGGAATTAAAGTCTGCATACTTAATACTGCCAAGACAGAGTTTGTACTGCCAAGCATAATTTAGTACTCAGTTTATAACTAACAGTATTAACTGTGTTAATACTGCCAGTACTAATCAATTAGCATTGCTAGTGTAAACTTAGTACTACTAGAGCAAAGTTAGTACTGCCAGTACTAACTTAATACTGCTGAAAGACTGAAGTTAATGCTGATTAAGAAGATTACATCTAAATGTTATGTGATTGAAGTCATGGTGGAGCTTTAATATGATTAGGAAACAAGATATGCAAGAAGGATATTGAGTCAAAAGTATTTAATGGAGTGATGATATGCTTTAAAGAGAAGATTTAGTTTCCTTATACAGTTTCCTTGTAATTAATGTGTAATTAATTGTATTAATTATGTTTCCTTGTAAGTCTTATGATCTCTCTATATAAAGAGATCATAGACACATAGTTTTGAAATAGAGAAAAAGTGTGTGTAGAGATATAGCTTTAAGGTTGTAAACCCCAGTACTAAGTTAAGAGTACTCGTATTATTGATCTAATAATATTGGAGCGTTTGGTTATATCTTTGTTATTCAAGATTATTGTTTCATTGATTTTACTTTTAGAGTATTAAGGTGTAGATTCCGCATACACTTTAATATACATACAAAGTTTCTACAACAAGTTATTTTGGATTTATCCAAGGTAATTTAACCTTAGACGAACTAAGGAATTGATCTAGGTTTGAGATCAACAAGTGGTATCAGAGCTTGTCTTCTAAAACTTTGATATAGAAGAAACTATCAAGAAGAATCCTTTACTCACAAGGAAGATATGGCAGCTATGGCTTTTTTTAGACTCAGAGGTATACACTGATAAAACTTGCTCTAAAACTTGTCTAAAAAACAATGAAACACTTAAGAAAACAGTGTAATGATTTGCTTGTTAAGCTTAATGAATCTGAATTTAAAGCAGCTACTTATAAAAGAGGTTTAGCAACTCTAGAAGATTCAAATAATCACATATAAAAAAGAATGAGTTCTTTTTAGTTGAGTAAGTTGCAGTTCTTAAAAGAGAAGTATTTGTAAAACATATGAAATAAATGTGCTTAAATTTACTTGAAAGTTCAAAAACTTGTTTGAAAAACCATGAAACTCTTAAAAAACAATATGATGATTTAAGAACAGAGTTCAACAAATCTTAGTCCAATTTAGCTAATTATAAAAGAGGGTTAGCATATGTGAAAGAACAACTAGTCTTCTACAAGAAAAATGAAGGTATGCTTTGTGATCAAATTGTTGTTCCTAAAAGAGATGCCTCATTTAATGAATCAGAAATTAACGCTCTTAAGATTCAGATAGAAAGACTTAAGAAAGAAAAAGAGTGTAATCAGATTAAGATTGACAACTTTTAAAATGCTTCTAAGAGCTTGGATAAATTGATAGGAAGTCAAATATCTGATAACAATAGAAAAGGTGTGGGGTATAATGCAGTTGCACCTCCACCTACAGGCTTATTTGCACCCCCAACTATTGATTTATCCAGCTCTGGTCTTGAGGAGTTTTAACAACCCGAGTTTGAAGGCTATGGATTAAGAGCTAATAAAAGTGTTTGTGAAAATTCTTCAAATGAGACTAAAAAAAATTCTGATGCTCCTTTGATTGAAGAATAGGTTTCTGATAATGAGGATGAAGTTGAGTCTCCTGTTGTGGTAGAAAAGAAAACTGTTGTTCCTACTATTCCTAAAGTTGATGTTGGTAGACCAAAACAACAAGAAAAACCAGTTAGGAAAACAGTTAGGTATGCTGAGATGTACAGATCACAAGGTCCTAGGGGAAACCAAAGAAATTGGAATAATCTAAAGTCCCAACAACTAGGAAGTAACTTTGTAATGTATAACAAAGCATGCTATATCTATGGAAGTTTTGATCACCTTCAATATACATGTAAACAAAAGAGACAGCAAATGGTCAAAGGGAGGAAAAACCAGTGTGGAATAATGCAAGAAGGGTGAACCATCAAAATTCTCCAAGAATTACTCACACCAATCCAAAAAGACACATGGTTCCAAGAAAAATCTTAACTAGGTCTGGGCCAATTTCACTCAATACTGCCAGACAAAGTCATTTTAATGTTGTTAGGACGAATCGGGTTAATGCAGTTAAGACCTCAGCATGTTGGGTTTGGAGACCTATCAAACCTAATAGTGCATCAATCACTTTGAAGAGATATGACTATGTTGATGTAAGAGGCAAATCCAAGTCTGTAATGGCTTGGGTTCCCAAGAAGGTCTGATTTTCTTATTTGTAGGGCAACCCAGAAACAGATTTGGAAGACTTAGTGAGGTTAAATAGCCCTGAAGACAAAAAGGTAACAAGATCAAGAAAGACTTAGTTATAAAGCAGCTATGGAATTACAAGATCAATTTGATGATGAAAAGAGAGCAGGAGCAAAGTTGACATAAGAAAATGACAAGTCACATTACAAGAAGTGTTTAGATACATCCTCCTATTGAAGATAAAGCTTCTTATCAAGAAACTTAAAGATTCAGAAGATGAACATCAAGTTTAGGGGAAGATTGTTGGGATCAAGAAGCCTTTATTGAAGAAACTTGATGATTAACAAGATGAATATCAAGTTTAGGGGATGATTGTTGGGAATTAAAGTCTTCATACTTTGTACTTCCAAGCATAATTTAGTACTGATAAAGATACATGGAAATATGCTAAGTGTTGGAAACTGCCAGTACTAATCAGTTAGTACTGCTAAAGCAAAGTTAGTACTGCCAGTACTAAATCAACACTACTGAAGGACTTAAGACTGCTGGTGAAGACTGAAGAAAATATTCCAAGTAGTTAGTACTGCTAGCACAAAACTTACTAGTGCTAGTGTTAGTTACTACTGTTAGAGTAATATTGATGCTGCTCAACCAAAGTTAATGCTGATTGAAGAGATTATATGCTGATTAGAAGATTTCAACTGAAGTTAATGCTGACTGAAGAGATTATATGTTGATTGAGAAGATTTGTGAGAAAATATTTAATACATTTGACTACATGTTTAGGAAAAT
Source organism: Tanacetum coccineum (assembly GCA_026074375.1). Lineage (NCBI taxonomy): Eukaryota > Viridiplantae > Streptophyta > Magnoliopsida > Asterales > Asteraceae > Tanacetum > Tanacetum coccineum. Next base: position 27,696 of record BQNB010087518.1, read on the forward strand.
ATTAAATACTTAGTCATTGTATTCAATATGTTTGACTAAATACTTAAGAAATTATTATAAGCCCACTAGGACTCCTTGGTGTATTAAAGGAGGTCCTAGGGCAGAGAAAGAATCAGATAAATACACAATTCATTCACATAGACATCTCATTCTATATAATTTATAGCTTCAAGGTTGTAAATCCTAGTACTACACAGAGTACTTGTA
>BQNB010087519.1:10076-27902 GCA_026074375.1 Tanacetum coccineum
CGCTGTGTATTATGAAGTAGCACCCCATGTGGTATTCCGCTGCGTTGTATGATTTTTGGGGGTGTTACAGATATTGTGTTCTCCCAGCATGACGTTCTATTTTTGTAATCGTCCTGCCACGTCGGGACGTGACATTATTTTTTTGATGGGTTGGTCGGTAATAACCACAATAGGATGCGCTTGGAAGTATCTCCGCAACCTTTTGGCAGCAAAAACCAGTGACAGAACTAGCTTTTCCATTGGAGTGTAGTTTAGTTCAGGGCCCTGTAATGCGCGGCTTATGAAGTAGACCGGCGTCTGAACCGTGCCCCTTTCAGTCATCAAGACCGCACTAATAGCTCCTTGGGAGCCGGACAGGTATACAATCAGTTCATCCTTTGGTTTGGGTGCTACCAGCTGGGGTAGCTCGGACAAGTGCTGCTTTAGTTGCTTGAAGGCTTGTTCCGCGTCTGGTGTTCAATGAAAGTCACTCTTTTTAATGCACTTCTTCAAAGTTTTGAATTGCGACAAGGACTTTTCCACTGACTTGGAGAGGAATTTGTTCAAACTAACTGATTGCATGTTTTAATAAACGCAAAAAATATATATACTAATATAACCTTAAGAGCAATTAAGAAAATTCCCTAAGGAAAATTCACTCTTAAAAATATATATAATATAATATATAATACGTATATTTAACCGGGAAGAATGATCACCCGGGTCGTTTCCCCAACGACTTGTGCAATTGAAACCTCGTTTAAGCTCGGATTATGATTTGAATGAAAACAAAGATATTTTGATGATCTACAACTACTAAATAAAAGCAACAATGAACAATTAAAAACAATTAAGCACTTAAAAAGGTAAACGGGAAACAAATAAAACGCGACAATTTAACAAGTAAAACAAAATTAAGTCCTAAAAATGCAAACTAAATTCCTAAACCTAAATTAAGATAAAACATATTTTTAAGAAAAAATTGAAAAATAATTTTTTTTCTTATTATTTTTGATATTTTTAATTAATTTAAAACTATTTCAATCTAATTAAATCCTAAAAAAAAATAGAAAATAATTGAAATTATATTTTTTATAGATGAAACTAAGTAGAAGAAAATTTTAGAAAAAGGAATCACTATTTTTGACTTTTTAGATTTTAAGATATGAATTTTCTAAAATTTAAATTAATTAAAAGCTTAAAAATGATAAAAATGCTAAAAATATAAACCCTAAAAAAATTTATAAAAATTATACTAAAAAGAGAAAATGATAAGAAATTTTATAAAAATAAAAACCCTAATTTTTACTTTTTAATTAAACTAATTAAAAAACTAAACCTAATTATTTTTAAAAAATATTAAACTAACAAAGAAACTTAACTAAGGACTAACTATGCAAGGACTAAAGGTCTAATAGTGCAAATAGAAGGACAAACGGGGGATTAACTGAGTTAACTATCAAATGAGAAAGTTACAAAACCTACCCTGAGCCTAAACCGATTACACCCAAGGTCCCTTTAAGCCTACAAATATGTTGAAATTTAACAAAGTGCTTATTAAGGAAAACTTATAAAGCAACGTTAAAGAAAATCTAGGTTGTGGTGAACAACTTTAATAAAAGCTATCATGAGCATATGTGAAACCAAACCCCTTATAAGCGCAAAAAGAGCCTTTTGTATTAGGTGAAAACAGAAAGTAGGCTTTTGCTCTTAGTTTTACTAAATTAGCTACAATAAGCTCAAATTAAGCACAAATTAATCTCAAATTTAAAAAGAAAATGAGTTATGGAAAGCTTATGAATGCTGGATTTAGATATGACAAAGACCTACTATTTATAGATGTATCACTTAATCTATCTGAAATTGAGTAGCAAAGTACTAAACTCAGAAGCAAGCATGAAAAGCTCAAAATTAATTTAAGCTCAAAAACTCAATAAGCAATTAGGAATACTATTCTTTTGGTAATCTTTACTTAACTAATATAATCAATCTTAAAATCTAACCTATAAGCTAAAACCAGGAATTTAAAAGCTAATGTAAATCTACCTACTGTTTTTGGTCTTTTTGAGATTATTGTGACTTTTAAAAGTAAATTAAGACTAGCAAAATAAGCTGAAAATGGAAATTAAGCTATGACTTAACCTAAGCTACTAGAAAACTAAAATATATCTGAATTTAAGCTTATAACTCCTACTTAACTTAGCTAAATTAAGCTTTCAAATTCAGCAGTACTAACTGCTGTTAAGTCTGCCTGATGCAAATGCAAGCAAGCTCACAAATGTGTAGGCACACAAATTAGAGGTTACCACTAAACTAACCACACTTACTAAAAGTGTATAAGCTAAGAACAAGCTATATCTAAGCATTGGGAAGGTTAGATCCAATTTTCTCAAGCTAAAAATAAGGTAAAAAGTGCCCTGGTGCTGAGATGAGGAAAATAAGTCACAAAATCATTTTTACTTCAAACTAATCATTAAAATCTTTTTAAAACTTATTATTTTATGAAAGCTCAGCTGTCTAAAGAAAATTTACCAAATAGCTTTGACTTTTGATGGTCAAACTAGCTTAACCCAAACACCCCTTAAGGTTCATGACAGTTTTAGAAAAGCTCTTTGAATTGAAAACTAATTAAGAAAACTTGATTACCAGACATTAACTAGCTTAATTCAAACCTAATTAACACAAATTAACAACTACTTTAAGCTAGAATTAAGATCTAATCTATAACTTCTTATTTTTTGTTTTTTTATGGTTTATATGACAGATTATATAAAAACTATGTTCTAGGCTATGAAAAGCAAAAACAGATGAACTAGTGTGACTATTAAGCTATATAAAACACAAATAGAGGCAATAATATAAAAAAAAAAAAAAAAAGAGACTGATTAAGCAATAAGCATATTAAGCAAGCATATAAGTAAATAATAAGCTATAATTGAAAATGAACAAGGAATTTGAAGATGAAACTTACTTTCTTCTCTAGCTAAACAAGAGGACCTATTAAAAGGCAGCTACAAGCTCTTCTAGCTTATAAATATGCTAGGAGTTAAGTCCTTGGGAGCTCTTCCAAATTAAGTTCCCCTTCCAAAAGCTACAACCCATTAAGTCTAAGGTAAATAGGAATTTTAAGGCTATTTTAAGAGTAAAAGTATGATTAAGGTAGGTTAAGCTCTATCATGAGCTTATAGACTCATGAGAGCTGAATTTGAGATTATTAAGATAGATTTTAGCTTATGAGTGAAAGAGATTAAGAACATTTAAAAGCAAACACTGAATTTATTTAACTAAAAGCTTTGATTACATTATATAAAAGAGGATTACAATTGAAAAAAAATGAATTACAAATAAGCAAAATTCTATAAGCTACTCTAGATGAAAAAGCTAGAAAAAGAAGATAAAAAAGATATGTGTGTTTTTTTGAGTGTGTGATAGTGAGGCCTTTTTATAGGCTGTAGATGAAGCTTCCAGTCCTCTTGCCTTGCTCTCCAATCCTTCAATCATCACCATTCATTGTATCAATCATTGGATAGTAAATGGGAGCCGTTGGATCAAATTCCATTTCACACGGATTGCCAGCGTGGCAATCCGTGATAGAGACATTTGTGTTAGTTCTGTGAGAGGATCTAGTGTAAAATCCTTCCATCTCTTGTGCTCTCCCTTATCCAACGTGGCTCTTTGCTTGAGTGAACTTAATGAGAGCTTGGAGATGACTAATCTAACCCTTCCATCATGTAGAGGACCACTTGAATTACCATTTTCACCCTTCAATTTCCATTTGCCCCTTGTTTTAACAGCTTGGTGAAACGGAAGGGACGATGAATAGTGTTAACAAATTTACCCGCCCATTTTTTAACTTGAAAGGGGTAAATACGTTTTAAAGTTTGGCCTATATGCAAGACTAGTCCCTCTCTTTGTTTTCTCCTTTTCTAGTTATAATTAAGTTTTGGAAATTGCAAAACTGGCCCTTGTGGTTTAGTATAAGGTGAATGGATTTAGGAATTAGGCTTAAGGTTATATCCGGGTATGGTAATTTAGGGTTTTTAGGCCCATTAAGGGTTTAGGGACCATTTGTGGACTTTTCTGAAAGTTGAGGGATTATTTTGAAACACTTTGGGTCTTGTTGACTTTTGTTGACCAAGATTGACTGGTGTTGACTGTAGATTTGACTTTTTCTGGCTTTGGCTTCCGGCTTTTGTACACTCTTCCATTCTCGTGTCTGTGTTTGCTTGTTTTTGATGGTTTTCTTGTGATTTCTGATATATCCGTACCTGCACACAGAAGACAGAAACAATTATATTTTTGCCATTTTTCACTGTGTTTTGGGTTTAATTGGGTTATTTTAAGCATAAATGGATATGTGTATTCTACACTTATCAAAATTCCCCAAACTAAACGATTGTGTGTCCTAACGCAATATCACATGCTTTATAACCAAATACCTCGAAACTTCCCCAAACTAAACCTTTGAAAAGTAGCAAAGATTTTTGTTAAGAGAGATAAGAGATCACAAGTTATAAAACACCCGATTTCCAATTTTCAAAGATTTTTCTCTTTTTATGATTTTTCTTGATAATTAACTACCTAACTACAACTTATTTGTGTTGACATAATGTATTGTTTTCATTACCTCATTGGTAACTTTAAGGATCATAGAATAAAAAAGCACAATTAAGTGTCTAAAAGATAACTTTATCATCCCCGATTTTTCACTTTTCCCATGCTAAGCTTAAAAACAAGATCATTGTCAATTACAAGTCATGACACTAACACTACTCATAAATATTAATTGTGTTCTTACTTTTCCTCCCGTAAATCCTACTTTTGTATCTCAAGGTTTTACTAAAGGCATATACCCGAAGGCTCTTTAAGACTTTTGTTTTGATACTTATTAATTCCAAAAATAAAGCGTAACGGTTAAGAACGCAATAATTAGCTCCTAGCTCTTTTCAAAAGATCAAATGTCATCAAGATTAAAGTCCACATCGAGGCAACCAAAATTTGGCTTTTATTAGGCTACTTAAGCAAGGCACCATTCATGTCATATACCCTAAGGCTCTTTAAGACATGAATGGACCAATCTCATTTGCACCATACCGTTCCTAACCGGTTCTCCTTCGCTCACTATATACCATAAGCAGTGAATAGGTAATCGAGACGCAACGCGGACCTTCCTATTACAAAAAGTGCCCCCCTCCCTGAACTAGATTTTAACAAACCTTCGTTCTCTCTCCACTCGCGCTCCATACCTTGGCTTTTCTTGTCTCCTATCGCTAAATCACCGCCCCCTCTCTACTCCCCATCCCTCTCTCTCGTCTCCCCCCCCCCCACACCTCTGACCGTACCCCCTCCTTAATACCTCCTTCCCTCTCCCCCTCCTGACCCATCTCTCCTAGGCCCCTAGCGATCTACCGGTCCCCCCCCCCATACACTCGCGCTCCGCCTCGCACACCTTCCGCCCTCTACCCCCCCTCTTCCCGTCTGACACCGCTACCCCCCGCCACCGCCTCGACAGTGCTCGTTCTGTTATGTACTTATTTGATACCAACCCTAAATATACATCTCTACCCTTTTTTTCGATGTCACATCAGGAACAAAACGATAAAATACCATTGTACTTTATTGCGATGGAGTGTTGTATATTAATTATTAACAATCTCCGCGATTTATTACTTGATCCTTTCCCTCCCTCCATTCACCAACTACCTTTTCATTTTTTTTTTTTCTATATTAATTAACTTAATTAACTCAGTATTTTTGCAAATAGAAATTTTCGGTTTACGGAAAAACCAAAGTATAAACTTGACCTAATATTCTTTAATTTACCATGTGTTTGACTTCTCATCGATTACAAGCTTTTTTCTGATATGTCGATTAGACTTTTAAGAGTAAAACTCTAATATTGTAAAAATTAAGGAACACGTAAAATTAATCATTTTAAGAACTTCGGGGAAGAAAAACACAATTTTTTTATAAAGCCTTTAAGTTTCCAAATAAACTTTGTTTTTAGCATCTAAAATTCGTTAATAAAACACTATCATCTTTATTCTTTGCAATTTTAAACATCTCTAATATAAAGAAATTCGCAAATTACTTTAGGCCTATATAAAATCCAACTCGGCTATTAAAATCTTACTTGAGATTTGCAAGGGCTTCAATTTACCATGATCTTTCAAGTCTAGCAGTTAAAGTCTTACATGAGACTCGCTCACTAAACTATCATCATTAGTATGTTAGAGAAAGCTTGAAACTTCTACACGTACGATCGGATCAAAAATTACTTTTTATTCTTACCAACGGAAAACCTACATTCTTGTCTTAACATTTTTTATATTATATATATATATATATATATATATATATATATATATATATATATTGTTATTTGTTTTTTTAAATAAAGATCTTAAAAATTTAAATTTTTTGCTATTTTTGTGGGAAAACGGGTACGTGAGAACAAAACAATAAGTAGGTAACATCAAATCGATAGATTCCCTTCCCCAAACTAAAACGAAACATTGTCCTCAATGTTTAAAGTCGGGTCTCTACGAAAATCTAAGCCGTTTATGAATTATGCAAAGATAAACGTGAATCGATAAGATGAAAGGATATCGGATCTCCCCAAACTAATTTCACACAAAGGATGAGAAGCTCGAGTGAAACGGGAAACAACACCGGACACGAGAGGCTTCAGAAATTGTTGGGTTGATCCTACAAAAATCACAACAAGCAACAAACAACAAACAACGAGAAATCGGAAGAGGATAGCCTCTTCACACATCACAACACATTAGATAGAAAATAGAAAGAAAATAGAAAGGATAAGCATGGGGTGAACTCCCACGAAGCGGCTTGTTTTTGGTCACCGAGTCGCAAGCTCGACTCGATCCCTGAATTTAGTTGTCCTTAGGGAAAGTTTGGAGATCCGGGATAACCAATGGTGGTGTATCCCCTCCATAGTAATGCTTAAGACGGTGGCAGTTGACTTTGAAATTAGAACCATCGGGATGAGACAATTTGGCTGTGCCATAAGGAAAAACTTCGGTAATAGTGAAAGGACCGGACCATCGGGACTTGAGCTTTCCGGAGAAAATCTTTAATCGGGAGTTGAAAAGCAAGACATGATCACCAACATTGAAGATTCGGTTCTTTATCTTGGAATCGTGAAGTTTCTTTGTCTTCTCCTTGTAGATTAGCGAATTCTCATAAGCTTGATCACGAAGCTCGTTAAGTTCATTGAGTTGGAGCTTTCGATGATCACCCGCAGTCTTGAGATCGAAGTTGGCATGCTTAAGAGCCCAATATGCCTTGTGTTCTAATTCGACGGGTAAGTGACACGCTTTTCCCTAAACTAACTTGTAGGGCGTGCATCCGATTGGAGTCTTGTAAGCGGTTCAGAATGCCCACAATGCATTGTTTAACTTGTCTGACCATGAGGCACGGTTTTCTCCTACTGTCCTCTCTAAGATTATTTTGAGACCACGATTTGTCACCTCGACTTGACCACTAGTCTGAGGGTGGTAAGCGGTAGAAAGACGATGTGTGACACTATATTTAGACATAACTTTATCAAATTTGTCATTACAGAAATGGGTCCCACGATCGCTTATGATAGCTCTAGTGCACCAAATCCGGGAGAAAAGGGATTTTAAAAAACTGACAACTACTCTGCATAATTGGTGGGAGAGCGCCTTGGCTTCAACCTTTTGTGAAAGATAATCGAACGGCCACAAAAATATATTTGTTATCCTCTAGACTAACGAAAAAAGGTCCCATAAAAACGTACCCCAAACATCGAAAATTCACAAACTTGATTTCATTTTGAGGCATTCACAGCTCGATGTGAAATTCTTGCCTTGTCTGACATGCATCACAAGAATGATCAATTCGTAAGCATCTTCTAAAACTTGTATCCAAAAGAAACCAGCATCAAATACTTACCGAGCGATGATGATTTAGCACTATGATGGCCCTCGGTGGGTCCTTCATGACAAGGTCCCCCCCCCTTGAGGATTTCAGAGACTTCTGGCCAAAATACACATCTACGGATGATTTGGTCAGCACATGTACGAAAGAGGTAGGGATCATCCCAAAAGTAATGCTTTATATCCTTGAAAAACTTCCTCTTTTGTTGGGTTGACAGTTCTCCTTTTGATAAGAAAAGATCCTCGACGTGGTAATTTGCTATATCGGCAACCACGAGGTATTTTGGTCATCATTGTAGAGTCTCACCATATTCAATGTTTTACAAGAGGGAAAAGTTTCATAATCTCTCTTTTAGGATCAAAAACATTCTCATACGATTTTACAGACGAGAGAGGCTGATCACGGCAAGTTTTCAGCTCCCTGGGTATCAATTACTTGAAAAATCGAATCTGGAGAAGTAAAACCATCTAATCAATCTTGCTTTGGCGTCTTTCTGTTAGAAGAGGTCTATGTCAATGCAGAGTTGGGTCCGTGTAAACAACACATTTTTCATGATTAGATATGATCAAAGACTTCTCAAAAGCGTAACAACGGCAAGCATTTCTTTTTTCTGTTGTGTGTAGTTTGATTCTGCTTCGGTATTGTCCTACTTGCATAATGAATTGGTCCTAAAATGCTTCCATCCTTTGCCCTATAACCCACCTTATTGCATAATCACTCACACAACATGAATCTCAAAAAAGTTGTCCAATTTTGGAGCAATGAGAATGGAGCTTCAGTAACTTCTTTTTCAATGTTTGAAAAGCAGAATGCAATCTTCCCTAAGAAGATAAAAGGAGTGTTTTTCTCTAAGAGGTGGGTCATGTGCCGAGAGATCATTTGAAAAGTCTTTGATTAATCTGCGGGTAAAAACCAGCATGCCTAGAAAACTTCTAATTCCCTTAACGTGGGTTGGTGAGGTAGTTTAGAAATCACATCGATCTTAGCTTTGTCGACTCTCAATTCCTTTTTCGAGATCTATGTCCGAGTACGATACATTCTTTCACCATGAATGGCTTTTTCCAATATAGAGTAAGTTTGTGTCTTCACACCGTTTAAGCCAATTATTTTTTTTTTTCTAGGATTGGTGAGGCCACGTAGAAAAAGAATCTCCAAAAACCGAGACAATCATCCATGCAAGACTTTCATGTCTTTTCATCATGACATGGAAGATTGCCCATCCATACACCCTTGAAACGTGCATGGCGCATTGCATAAACCAAAAGCTGCAACGATAAGCAAACGTTCCGTATGGGCAAGTGAATGTGGTTTTTTTCTTGGTCATTTGGATCGATTGGAATTTAGAAATAACCAGAGAAACCGTCGAGGAAACAATAGTACTTATTTCCTGTGAGTCTCTCAAGCATTTGATCCATGAACGGTAAAGGGAAATGGTCATTTCTTGTAGCTTCGTTCAACTACGAAAATCTATGCATACGCTCTATCCTTTACAAGTCTTATCGCACTAACTCGTGTTTCATCATTTGTTACTACGGACATTCCTCCTTTCTTGGTACACAGTGTACTGGGCTCACCAAGGACGTATCCCTCTGAATTGGGTAGATCAATCCACGTCGAAGAAATTTTTCAACCTCTTTTTTAATGACATCATGAATCTTTGGATTAACCTTCTCTGATGTTGACCGCTGGTTCTTAGTCCTCTTCCATTAGAATTTTAATAGAACAAAATTCCGGGGTTATACCCTTATGTCAGAAGAGCATTCCAATCAATTGCTTGCTTTCGGGATTAAGAACCTTTAATAAGACGGTATTTTCATCATTGCATCAAATCTTTGGCAATAATAACAGCAACTTGTATCTAGATATCTGCAAAAAAATGCATAAGTCGTGAGATGAGGTGGTAAGTCCTTAAGTTCAACCTCGGGAGGTTCATCGATTGAAGATTCGGCAGATTTACAAACTTTAAGCTCTTTCTTGATTTCTGGTAAGTAACTTTCTTGATTTAGTAAAGGCGAAGGATCACTATTGAGAAGAGATTCGAGAAGGAGAATGTCCCCCTCTGGGTCATAATAAGCTTCATCAACTTCCGGTGAAGTTGGATCATCAGCTATAGCAAGAAAAAGAATCAAGCTTTTACCCAAAGTAAAAAATTACTATCACCCGAAAGGAGTTGAGTAGTTGAAAGAATTTGAACAATTCGAATCGTAACCGGAGAAGGATTGCCATACTGCAACTGAGTCGAAAAACTAGGACTTCTTGTGAGATTCTTCACACGTAACATCAATGAGATCCACTTTCTCACGATTCGAGATTGTGTACGAAATAGAAGGATATCACCAACATTTTATGGGTTAAAGATTGATCATCATTTCTAAGTGTTATCTCTCCTTCATAAACATCAATTAAAGCATGAGTTGTCCTAAGAAAAGGTCTTTCGAGTATCAACGGTACTCGAGGATTGGCTATGAAATCAAGAACAACAAAGTCGGCCGGAAAGTAAAACTTCCCTAACTTTACAAAAACATTTCGGCTACACCGTTTGGTTTGGCAAATTGTACGTCGTTAATTCTAACACCATATTAGTATCATTAGGCCCAAGTCAAGCTTTTTCCAAATGGAAAAGGCATGAGATTAATGCTAGCCCCTAAATCGGCTAGGGCTAAGCATTTATCAACACTCGAAAAATCACATTGAATAAGATAAATCTACCGAGACACCTATCTTTTCCGGAAGGCTTTTTAAGGACAACCGCACTATAATATCTCATTCAAGGTGTCTGGTTAACTCGATATAATCTTATCTTTGTTATTAAGCATCTTTTTGAAACATTGAAGCAAACTTGGCATATGAATGAAGCATCCGCAAAAAACTTTAGCTCAAAGTTGAGAAAATTACGGAAAATTTTCCATAAACTTTGAAGCTAGGATATCATCCTTTTCACGAATTTTCTCTTTTGCAAGTCTTGAAGGGTAAGGCAAACTAGTCTTGTTTTTGAGCTAAAGAAGGCTCTTTGATTGGTTTCTTTGTCTTTCCTAAGTTTCCCTTGGACAACTGAGGTTGTATTTCTTCGTGCAAGGTACTCGTATCCTTTGTCACCTCGGGTTCCTTTTCCACCACCGGCGGTGGAATTGGAGGTCCGTCATATGAGACACCACTTCGTGTGGTAATTGCCTTGGCTTCGTTCCTAGGGTTCGGAATGGTATTGCTTGGTAACGAACTTGAACTGACGCTTTGGTTTGTGTGGATAGCTTTGCATGAAATTGAGCTCATCATCTTCTAGAAATCATCATGCTTCTTTTTGAGATCATTGTAGAAAATTTATTTGAAAATCCATTTTGGTTTCTATGAAACTTATCCAACTTCATTTGCAATTATTCATGTTTGCACACATAAGCCTTAGCATAACTTCAAAATCCATTTAGAAACACCATGAATTTGTGAAACGGAGGTAAGCTTGATAACCAAAGTTGATTTTTGTGTTTGGTATGGTGGGCTTGATAAACGGCTCCATTGATTGTTTTGGCGTTTTGGTTGAAAATTTCCTCCACGGTTTTGATTCGCATTGAAATTGTTTCTGATATCGGCTTTGGTTTCCTTGGTTCTTTGAACATTTGTTGATTAACATTGGTTTGCCAATTAGAGATTCTCTTGAACAGAATTGCCACGGCGGTGGTTGGTTGAATTGATGAATATTATCTGAAAAACGGGAAAATCGTTCCTAGTTAAACGGACAATTGTTGAAATTATGGTTGAACCACAAGTGACACAAACTTCCTCGACAGCTTTGACGGTAGCAGGAGTCGTAGCATTTCTTTTCCACTAATCGCTTTTCATCTAAACGCTCATTCGAAATACCATTTTATCTTCAATTAAGGCGGAGCCATTTTTGTTTAAGAATCTTGAAAGAATTATTAGAAGAGGATGAAGAATTAGATGACGAGCATTCTAATTGCTCTTGAATCTTTGGACGACTTCTATGAATAACGCACTTTCGCTCTTACTTTCGATTATGGCTAAACTTCTCGGGCAACTATAACTAGAAATTGCACCCGCGGCGGAATTAAGGCATCTTGATCATTGGATAATTACAAGGAATAGTTAAAACGTATCAATTTGATGTAATTCCGATAAACCAAGATGAGACATTGACAAAGAGTCCTTTAAACGTTCCCATTCTTCGTTGAAAGTTTCGTTTGGTTTTTGTAAAACGATAGTGATTATCATTCAAAGGTAATTGTTTTCGAAGTGGTAAGAATTGATTTATGAATTTTAAATCAATGTCATCCTATGTGAGAATTTATCTAGAGGTTCTTAACTAGCCAATCCTCGGCTTCACCGTCTATAGAGAAATGAAAAGCAAAAGCTTAATCGAAGTGTTCGTAACTTCAGGATTCTAAACGTTGAAGTGAACTTAGTTGAAAATCGATAGAGGTGTTATGAGAGTCTTGTCTACCCGTGAACTTATTACTTTGCACAAGATTGATCAAAGGTTGTTTAAGCTCAAAATTGTTTGCATTTATCGGTGGAACAACTATTGCATCTTCGTATCCCTCGATGGGAGCTTGTAGCATTTGAGCCATCGTTCGATTGTCGGCCATTGGAAACTCGGGTTCCTCAACAATAACCGTTGTTAATTGTTGTTGTCGACGATTTCGATTACGAGATTGAGACAGTGCGCATGCACTAAAAAAAAGAAATTATCAAAAGCAAAAAAAACTTACACTAAATATTTTTTAGATTTGATTTTTGTTTTTGTTTTTTGACTATTTATTAATTATGAATTTTAACTGGTTCCACGGAAAAAAAAGAAAAAAAAAACAGAACTTAAACCAAATAATCAACTACTTCACGGTAACTCTCAAAAATTGCTTTTTAAGGTGAGCCGTACTTCGTAGAGACACAAATGGCAAGTTTTTAAATCTTTGGTTCGATTTGGGAACTATATTCCAAGTTCACCGGAAATTGCAATGATAATACCTCGATTGAGAGTATTATATGTTGGTGTTCTTTTACCAACTTTGTAAATTTTATTTCTTTTTAAAGGACAATTTTTTATATTTTTGATTTTTTTTTATCTTTTACTTATACTAAAAAGAAAAGAAAAATATTTTTTACTTTTTATATTTTATGATTTTTTGGATTTTTGAATTATATAATAAAAATGAAACTTTCGAGGACGAAAGGATCTTCAAACCAAATCAACAAACGTAAAACGAAGGAATCTTTAACACAAGTCCCCGGCAACGGCGCCAAAAACTGATTGTGATAGTTTTAATACACTATAAAATATATATAATAATATTCCAAAGAGCAATTAAGAAAATTCCCTAAGGAAATTTCACTCTCAAAAATATATAATATAATATTTTATACGTATATTTAACCGGGAAGAATGATCACCCGGGTCGTTTCCCTAACGACTTGTGTAATTAAAACCTCGTTTAAGCTCGAATTATGATTTGAATGAAAGCAAAGATATTTTTATGATCTATAACTACCAAATTAAAGCAACAATTAAAAGCAATTAAACATTTAAAATGATTAACGGGAAACAAATAAAACGCGACAAATAAGCAAGTAAATCAAAATTAAGTCCTAAATTCCTAAACCTAGATTAAGATAAAAGAAATTTTTAAGAAAAAGAAAAATATTTTTTTTATTTTTTTTTTGAATTTTTTTATTAATTAAAAACTTATTATTTTTGAAATTTATTATAATAAAGACTATTACACATCTAACATTAAATCCTTCTAAAAAGAATAAAGAATAGAAAAAAATGAATTTATATTTTTTTAGATAAAACAAAGTAAAAGAAAATTTTAGAAAAAGGAATCACTATTTTTGACTTTTTAGATTTTAAGATATGAATTTTCTAAAATTTAAACTAATTAAAAGCTTAAAAATAATTAAAATGCTAAAAATATAAACCCTAAAAATTTTATAAAAATTGTACTAGAAAACGAAAAAGTGCAGAAATTTATGAAAAATAAAAGCCCTAATTTTTACTTTTTTATTAAACTTTAATTAAACTAATTAAAAACTAAACCTAATTATTTAATTAAAATTATTAAACTAACAGAGACTTAACTGAGGACTAATGGAGTTAGTCTTTAAAGGACTAATAGTGTAAACAAACAAACTAATGAAGGACTACTGAGCAAACAACTAAATTCAAAAGTTTCAAATCCAACCCCTGAGGACCAACCCGTTTACAAGCTAGGTCCAATTAAGCCCAAAATAAGTTGAGTTTTAAAAAGTGCTTATTATTGAAAACTTATAAAAGCAAAGTTGAAGATTAAGCTGGGGGGTAAAACTTTAATAAAAGGAACTTGAGCTGAAAACCACAAATAAGCTCAAAAAGAGCTTATCAACAAGCTGAATCAGTAAGTGAGCCTTAAAGCTCACTTTTACTTATTTACTTGAAATAAGCTCAATTTAAGCTCAATTTTAAAAACAAAAGAAGTTTTGAAAGCTTTAGATTTATCTGCTTAATCTATTTATTGAAAAAGACAAATTTAGTTAAAACACTAGAAGAGCAAGTGTAAATATTTTTCTTTTTGTAGTTGTGTTTTTTAAAAAATGATAGCGATGAAAGTAAAAACTCAGAAAAACATGATTTAATAAGTAAAAACTTCTATATGAGCACTATTAGCTCAATAAGCTATACACTCACAGTCAGCATTTCTGAAAACTACTTTACTCTATATGATATGCTAAGTAACCAAATCATAAAAACTTAAGTATATAGCCTAGAAATTAACACTTCAAAGCTACTTAAACTAAGAACTGTTTTTGGGCTTTTGACTTTTTAGTGACTTTTAAGCTAAAATTTACCTAGGAATATGACTCGAAAATCTGAGAAAAGTTAAGCCCTAATCTATATTAAAGCTAATCCTAATCTATAAAGATACTTAAGAATAAACTTCTAACCCTACAAATTGCTTGCTTAAAATAGGGCTTAAAGACAGACTTAATTCTCAGCATATGCTGAGTATGTTAGTCAGTATATGCTGATGCAATTGGCCAAAGGTAAAACCAAAAGTGCAGGTTACCTAAGGGGGGAAAACCTGCACTAAGACACACTCCAATTGAGTGCAAAAATACAATGCAAGCAAAATCTAAGCCTTGGAAGGCTTAGATCAAATTTTCATAAGTAACAAGAAAGACTAAAAGTGCCCTGGTGCTGGCATACTTAAAATAAGCTCAAACTCTTTAAATTTTGAAAACACTCACTATGGAAATTGATTATCTACTATCCTATACTGATAACAAAACTATCCTACACAAATTGATACAAGGTCATTTTCTGACTTTTGGATAGATCAAAAACACCTTAAACCAAGCACTCTTTAGCCTAGCAAGGACAGAACTTGATTGGCTTATTATTAAGAATTTAATGATGAATCCTCTAATACCCAGATTTTCTAATAGCACCACTACAACAATCTTAACAATCATGATTACACAACTGAACTTAGCAATTACCTAAGATCTAAAACTTTGTTATCTAATTTTTTAGGTTTTTTAAGTTTTAATGACAAATTATATAGAAAACTATGATCTAAGATGATTAAGCTAAAAAAAGAACAAACATACTTAATAAAGCTAGAGTAAGGATTATATAAGCAATAGAAAAGCAAACTGAATAGCAATTTACAGCAATACGAGCAAGCATATAAGTAAATATTAAGCTACTAATTGAGAAAAAAGAATAAGGAATTAAAAAATGAAACTTACTTTCCCTACCTCTAGCATGAACAAGAGGTACCATAATAAAAGCAGCTACAGATCTCTCCTAGCTTATAAATAAGCTGAGGCGAGTAAGTCCTCGGAGATCCTTCCTTTTAAGATCTCCCTCTCCTAAAGTCCTAATCCTTATAGAGCATAGGATAAATAGAGTTAAACTGATTTTAAAATGTTAAAGTAAGATTATAGCCTAAGTTGACAGCTCTATTCAGCTTATAGACTGAAAACGAGCATAATATGAGCTTATTAAGCTTATATGAGACAGTTTGGCTATTTTAGAGAGCTTTATTGAAAAAAGAGAGACTACAAGGAAGATAAAACACCCCTAACTTTAATAACTAAAAACTCAGATTACATTATATAAATAGTACAATACAACTGATTAAAAGGACATTACAATGAGGAAAAACCACACAGGAGAAAAGGCTAGAAAAGAAGATATCTGTGTACAAGTGAAGGTGAGAGCCTTTTTGATAAGTACTGAGAGAAGGTACTAAGCTCAAAAAATCCTATCCCCCGCACCATTTTGATCCTCAGCCAATCAATTACCCAACATTGAACACAATATGAGCCGTTTAGATCATTTTTGTGTGTAACTAAGGATTGCCCAGCGTGTAAATACCTTTGATTGACATTGTGTTACTTCTCTGAGTGATCCAAGAATAAATCCCACTTCTCCCTTGTGCTTTTCTTGCTCTGACGTGGCATCCTCATGAGAGTGAGCTACTAAGAGCTTGGAGATGACTAATTTGTCCTTGCCAATTCATTGTACTTCACTTGAATAGACATCCGTACCCCTCAATTGTAGAAAGCCCTTTCGTTTGAGTGAGTGGTAAACTCTTTGGGACGATCTATGAATCAGAAAATTGAGTTCTTCGCGCATTTTTTACAGAATAAAACGGGTAACTCATTTTTAAACTTTGGCTTACTGACAACATTCAGTCCTCTCTTTTGTTGTCTAAGGTATAGAGTATACATCGAGTTTGCGGACTCTCGATATATCTCTCTGCTCTATACTATATATCTCCCTCGTGGTTTTCTATAAAAAAGAGGAAAATGGACAATGGATTTGTGCTAAGATAACTGGGTTATGAGGCTCCGGAGAAGTAATTTTTAAGGGATGTTTTGGCCCATTAATGCCCAAGGCACTATTCTTTGGACTTTTCTGAAAGTTTAAGGGGGTGATATTTAGAAACAATTTGGTCTTGTTGACTATTGTTGACCAAAATTGACTAGAGTTACTGTAGATTTGATTTTTCTGGCTTTGGCATCTCGCGCTATTGATCCACTCCCTCCAGTTTGCGTGTTCGTGTTTGCTTGTTTTTGATGGTTTTCTTGTGATTTCTGATATATCCGTACCGGCACACACAAAACACAAATACAAGCATATTTTTGCCATTTTTTTTATCTTTTTTGGGTTTATTTAGGCTATTTAAAGCATAAATGGATATGTGTATTTTACACTTATCAGGTGCGTTTGGGTTGATTAAAAACCCAAAAAGAGTGCGTTGGGTTTTAACAAGACCCACTAGGGGTGCGTTGGATTGAAAAGGAAGCACAAGGGTGCGTTTGATTTGATGATAACACCAAAAGGGTGCGCTTAGTTTTGCACCAGCAGGGGTGCATTTAGTTTTTCTTAAACCAACAAGAGGGTGTGTTCGATTTTGTAAAAATCAGCGAGTAAGGTGCGTGTGGTTTGTAAAAGTCATCTTGCGGGTGTGTTTATTGCTGCGTTTAGCAGACGTATAGGGTGCGTTGGTTTACAAAACGACCCAACATGGGCGTTTGGTGTTTCTCAGCCACTCGGATGCGTTGGGTTTTGAAAACAACCCATCAGGGGTGTTTGTTTCCCTGTGTAACAGCCACTAGGGCTATTTGGTTTGGCAGTAACACCCAAGGGGTGTGTTTGGTTTGCTGGATAACACCAAACAGGGGTGTTTGGTTTGGCAGTCAAGACCAACAGGGGCGTTTGGTTGTGCAGAAACACCCAAAGGGTGCATTTGGTTGTGCAAAAACACATAAAGGGTGCGTTTGGTTATGCAGGAACGCACTAAGAGTGCGTTTGGTTTGACAGTTACACAATAAAGGTGCGTTTGGGTTAGCAGGAAAACCAATGAGGGAGTGTTTGGGTAAGCAGAAAACGTATAGGGGAGTGTTTGGTTGGCTGTGAACACCATA
>BQNB010087520.1:0-27902 GCA_026074375.1 Tanacetum coccineum
ACGCGTGTATAAAAGCGCGTAGAAAAACGTGTATAAAAATATGTGTATAAAAATATGTATAAAAAGGTGTATAAAATCATGTATAAAAACATATATATATAAATGTGTATAAAAACGTGTATAAAATGTGTATAAAAACATGTATAAAACAATGTATAAAAACGTGTATAAACCATATATAAAATGTGTGTAAAAACATGTATAAATTAAAAAAAAAACATGTATAAATTTAAAAATAACTTGAAAATATATTTTTGTAACATAACCAAATTTTGAGTTAATTAAAAACGGTCGTAAGTATAAAGGACTAACGTTGCAAATATTCGTTAGTTAAATGGACTAACGTTGCAAATTACAGGTAACAGACTACATATAAAAGTCGAATTTGGTAAGGTTTGTGATATAATAGCAAAAAAAAATAGCTACATAGAATAACAAAAAGTAACAAGTTGGATACATTTTCAAGTCATTAGCCCAAAAAGAAAAAAATACTAGCTTTGTAGACTCGAATGAATCAAATAATTTACTTGTAACAATCTTTTTTTTATAAAAGTATTATACCCGGTGAAAATACTTGTAACAATCTTATTTTTGTACAAAAGGTTTTTCGTCATTATTTCACTATTTATAAAAGTATTATGACGTCATATATTTCGTCATTATTTCACTAATTTTTTTTTTCTCGTATGTGTTCGCTTTTAATTTTAAGTGTTAAGTTAAATCGTGTAAACTAAAAATCAACAACCAACGTTAGCGGACACCAAACGAATTAAAGTTTTCGTCAAGCGAGCATTATATTATTTTACGAAAGTAATAGTTAACTTTTTATATTTTATTTTTATGGGTTACGTAAAACGTTTACGTTTCGCGATTAAATACATTTAGGCATACCCGGAAGCACCAAAACTTTTCTACGCTTCAACAAATACCTACTTTTATACCCAATACCCAAAAATTTCACAATATTATCACTTATACATATATACATCCGATTTTTATAGATAGAAAACACAAAGAAATATCTAGATAACAAACACATTCCTTAAAATCATGGGATAACTTCCATATAAGGGAACATAAGAACACAAGTCATTAAGACTTAAAGACTTTCACAAGTCTTGACCAAAGACTCCTTAAAATCCTCCTAATGTTTCTTTGACTAGTCTAGGTGGTACTTAAGGAGTTTGCTAGTATTATTCACACACACTTCTCATTCATAAGGTGAAAACACAAAAACCTCTCATCTTTTCCTCCTCCTTAGCTCACGGCTCAAAACACTCAATATACACAACCCATATACATTTTTCTAACACTTATACAAGTATACGCACAACATATCTAAGATCTACTAAGATGGTTTGAAGGTTAGGTTAAGCCTTTACAAGTGTTGAAGCAAGATAAAGGAAGTTTGGGTTCTTTAGAAAAATTAAGGTTTCATTCTTGCAAGCTTGGTTTAAAAATCTAAACAAGGGTTTAGATTATATTTCTCATCATCATTCATCACTATAAGGTTATCTATAAACCTTTATGTCTTTACTTTTATCATTTTTATGTGTTTACATGTTTTATATAACTAAATCACCACTTAGGATATGTTTAACTTGTAAAAGTGGATTTTTCTTGTAAACATGATTTTATGAACTTGTACACATGTTATATGGATATAAATATGGATCATGAACTTTATAAAATGTAAGACAAGTATATAATAAGTATTGGATAACTTGTGGTATTTATTAAGTTGAAAAGTATAGAAAACAAGTTATAAAAATGAGCACACCTAAAGATTTCAAAAGGGGCTGTTGGATTTCGTATTTTAGACAGTAGGTTTAACACCTTAGAAAGATAGTACACCTCATGACGATTCCAAAATGATAAGAAACTCGAAAAACCGATTTATAACGAAAAAGATACGACGATTTCAAGTTTACGTTAAATATATACTTTTATAAAACTATTTTTATAAAAATTACTATTCACCACAGAAACTTATATTTTTAAAACATCATTAATATGATAAAACTTTTAAATACGAGAACGTACTCGAAAGAATCGCTAAAAACGGAGTTAAAACGAATAAGTTACGACATTTACGAGATTTACGATAACTAAATCTATAAAAATAAATATATAACTGTTATGAACAGTAAAATCACTATTCATCAGAAAAACTCAAATTTTGAAAATGTTATATTTTGATAACTCGTCTTAATACGAAGGCGTGGACGTAAGAAACGAAAGAAACGGACTTAAAACGAGAAAGTTACGCCAGTTTTACTAAAGTATACTTATAAACGTTTTTACTTTATAAATATGATTTCACTAAAACGATTAGATGGTGATGTAGCTATATAGAATTATATGTGGTATTAGTTAATCAAAGTACTATATTACTAGGGAGTTTCATAATGAGGCCTCTTCGGGGTGGCGTATCGACGAGTTGTTGGATTTACGATTTAAAGTGTCCTAGCTCCTCATACGTCACTACATGACCTCTTAATTATGATAGCCCGAACGATAGTATGATGAGCTATACGACCTATAAATAATCAAAGTGTTTAGTACTTATACGACCTATATTGGATTAGGTTGCATTCGATCGTAAGCGTGACGCATTTTCTATTGTGAATACTTGTTGATTACCATTCACTCGAGGTGAGTTCATAGCCCCTTATTTTTACAAACTCTACGGGGTGAAATTACATGCTTGTTTTAGTACGGACACAAGTGTTTTAACTGTATGCTATCCAGATTATTGCCTAAGTTACCATAGTGCCATCTAAGTCCCTAATATCATGAACCGTCAATTGCTATTATCTGAGCGCTAGTGTAGTGGAAAGATTGCGGGACTAAAAATCCCCCGGAATTTATGGTCCCAGTTGATCATGGTGCTTTACCATTCGAGGAATGTAGGTGTTTTGGAAGAAACCCCATACCTATTTGGGGCAGGACAGAAGTTACGGGCTTCGGGGTCATAAGCTTAGCGCAATAATACATGTTTTGGACTACTGAATTTGTTTCATAGTCTACTTTCACTTAAATCTTGTGGTCCACTCTTTACTAGATAAACCTATGAATTCACTCAACCGTTGTGTTGACTTTTAGCATGTTTAATTTTAGGTCCTAAGGTATAAGCTTGGATGGGAGCCGTGATGGATATCAATGAAGATGGATTCTATGTTTATTTAAATTCGATGCAACTTTATCTTATAAAAACTTATGTCATCTTTTGGTATTACGGAGCTTTTGTTTAAGTATGTGGAAATGTTTACGACTTTTAAAACATATGGGACCTAATGTATGAACTCTGATATTTTGCTAAGGCATCGAATGAAATCTTATCTTAAAACATCCATTTAAGGTCGTTTCCTATATCTTGATTGTTGTACTTTGACGTAGCACCCCATTATTACCATTCCGCTGCATACCAGAATTTGTAGGTGTTACAGTTGATGTAGTCGTAGGAGAGAATTGGTTGTTGAGACATAAGGCTGAGATGGTATGCCACGAGAAGGTAGTTAAAATGCTTGATAATTTGGAGAGTGCGTAAGGTTCGGGGAGAACAATAAACTAAAGGATAGAGTCTCGTAGGAGTACCCAGGAAGATGGTGAGATTATGTGATTCTATGTAGCAGTGGAGCTCTAAAGTGTTCTAAGGAATTAGTAGGTTTTACCCACTGTTGTCAGAATAGGATTTCCTATGAATTCGTACAAGGGCGACGCGATTTGCGAAGGTCGTGTGGTTTGGACGTCTTTGGAAAGGCAAGATGTCTGAATGATTGCAGGGTGCAAGGTGAGGTTGGTTCGATGGTAACTAGTTGTGGGAAGCATCTGTATTGCTTGGTAGGAAGAAAGGTGGGTAGTTTGGAATGTGCATAGATTATCTCGAGAAGAGTGAGATAGAAAATTCGTATGTGATGTCACCAATGCATGGTGCACGGGGATGACGTAGCTAAGACTGTTTTTAGGGATGTTAATGGACATGTTGAAGTTTACGACTATGCCTTTTGGGTTAACCAATGCACCAGCGGTTTTCATAGAGTTAATGAGCCGGGTGTGCATGGCCGTATATAGACAAGCTAGTTAACGTATATATACAAACGATATTTTAAACCGACTCGAAGTCTAAGGAGGAGTACGAGTCGCACGTGAAGATGATCGTGGAGTCAGTGAAGGAAGAGAAGATGTACGTGAAGTTTTCCAACAACGTGGAAGCGGAGCAAAGAGGAAGCTATTCTCGCATTGTGGAAGGAATCACATAGGTATGAGCGATCTTGGCATTGCCGAAGGAGCGAACGATTTCGTGTATTTTATGACGCGCGAAGCAAGGAATTTGGAAGCATGCTTAGAAACAGGGAGAAGGTGGTTGCTTGTAGTCGCTCAACAACTAAAGGTTCTTATGCCCGGCTTGCATGGCTCAGTGGTAGGTTTGCCTTATATTGCTAGCGGCTTAAGTGAACGAGCCATGGGAGTAATCTATTACGGCTCATGAGGATTGAACATGTGGCAAAGATGATGAATGGATGTTATTTAGTGAGTTTGTTTTTGAGGCCAAGTTACCACTGGTAGGCAAAATGTAGATGTATGTATCGTGGGTAGGAAGGAAGGAGTGAAGCTACGATGCGATCGAGATAGAGCCGATGATCCGATCTAGGTTTGAGAAAAGGATGTTGGTGGCATAAGATAAGATGTCCAAAGCAAAGAAAGTGTCAACATAAGATGTTGGGTGGCTTGGACCAACGAGTGTGAAAAGAGATAGAGAGTGGTTCATATTGGTAAGACAGGTTGGACTCATTTTGGAGAGATGTAAGGACCTTGGTTATTGAAGAGGCGTATCGGACAAAGTATTCTATCCATCTAGAGCGTTATCCGATGTTGTGTGGTTTTTAGGGTTAATAATCGATGTGATGTATGAAGAAGGATATGGTAGTTGCGGTAGTACGTATTTAGCGTATTCGAAGTGGAAAGTTGAGTATCAAGGGTCTTCAGGCTTGTTGTACAACTGCAGTTATCGAGTAGAAGTGGAAAAGATAACTAAGGATATTGTTGTCAAGTTACCAAGTGTGAGTAGTGGATACGATGCGATTTGGGTGTAGTCAATGGACTGACTAAGTCATCCCATTCCTAGCTATGCTTAGGACAAGTATGGTAGATTTTAGAGGTAATTGAAATACTCACTTTCGTGAGATGAGTTTTTTTCCTAAGGTGGGGATTATCATTTGAGTATGGATGTGCTTCATTTGAAGCATGGTATGGAAAGGAATGTAGGTTACCGTTTTATGGGCCGTAATGGTGAGAGGAGTTGAATGATCAAATTTGTACAAGAAACAACAACAAGATAGTGGTCATTACATGAAAGGCTTGAGGCAGCCAATTATACGAACGTGTTAGCTGGTAGTAGTGGGAAACTTTTGAATTATGCTGGTAGGTTATGGTGGGTTGAAGGTCTACCCTGGGATGTGGAGTACGTATGGAAAGGAAAGACAAGTTTGACCGAGTTATGTAGGACATTTGAGATTCTTAGTATATATTGGGCCTACGTTCGGTTGGAATTTCTGTCTTATGAGCTGAGTATCGAAAAAATTGATTGGGAGGGAAGAACTTTGTGTAACCTGAATTTGCGTGGATTCTTTAGATACGTTGAGCTTTGTAAACATTAATATCTTAATTTAGACAGTTCAGTTTGATGAGTTGCGAGGTTAAGTATATAACACACGTTGTTACTATAACTAAGGTTTTGATAAGTTATTCTCTCGATGACGAGCGCTGTATTATGTAGTGGGATGCTCCTTTTCGTTTAGGTGGAGTGTTGCTACTGCCACCTTGTGGGGGAAGCAAAGCAATTAGCAGGTTGGATTCGGATTTTGGAAGTTAGTGAGGTTTAAGGTTGACAAGACTCTTTGTTTTGTCAAGGAACCGATGATGTTGTGGACCGAGATGTCATGAGTAAAAGTGTAGTATGATAGCATTAGTGAAAGTTCGTTGAGATTCGAAGCGTGGTCTTCCCCCCTCTTCCCCCTTTCCTTCCCCCTTTTTCCCCCCTTCTCTCACCCCTTTCCACCCCGGGTCCCCCCCCCCCACCCCTTCCCCCCCACCCCCCCCCCCCCCATGAGCTTTACATAGGAACACAAGGATCAAATGAGGTCTAAGTGTCCTCCGTTGTTTGCCGATAGTGCTAATGCCTCGAGTAGTTAAATCTTGGGACGAGATTTTCTCAAGGTGAGGGATACTGTGACAACCATGACTTGAGCAGGTTGGTCAAACCGTAGTGTTGACCTAAATGTATCTGTTGCAATGTATGGTTATGTGTTTATACGTGTTTATATGTGTTTGTGTGGGATATGTGAGATTGGATAATCAATCCATTGAGCGTGATCGTCTCATTGGGATTGGATTTGTATTGAATTTTGTGAAGTTCATTTCGTTCACTTTTGGTGACAAGGAAATGATTTCGGCGATTGAAGCGGTTTCGCGTTTATTGTGTAAGTAATTATACGTATACGTATTTTTGTGTTAGTAATTTAAGATAATTTTAGGTTTTAGAGGTTAAGTTAAAAGAAATGAGTTATTTGATGGAGAAATTTCATTTTAATCACTTATAGTGATAATAAAATTAATTGGGTATTTTGAGAGAATTGTTTTGGTTAATATGTGGATGTCTAGGTGATGGATTAAAATGGGAAGTGTGTCATTTGTGAAAGAAATGAGTTTGTTAAAATATGAGAATTTTTGGAAGAACTTTTTTTTATTAGAAAGTGAATTTGTGAAATAAAAAGTATTTTTGGCTGTTAATTATTTTTAAAAGTCTAGTAAATTGCGTTTAAAGCAAAAAGGTATATGCAAATAAGCTTAGGTTTTTATAAAAACTTAAGGAAGAAATAATGAAGATATTATAAGTAAATAAAAAAGTATTTTTTACTAGCTGGAATAGTAAAAACAAATTTAAAGGTTTGTGTCGGTTAGAGGTTGGTACGGTATGTCTTACAAGTTTTGGCATGATTTCATTGGTTAGTTGATTCTTTGTCTTCGGTTAAGCTATCCTCATCTATTTGCTCTCGAACAATATAGGTTTGTTCGGTGGCGTTAAGATGAGGACCTTTTGTTTCGTCTTCGTCGTGACGAGGAGGGTGGGAAGAATTGCCCAGTTTCTGGTTCTGTCTTCACGCTACGTGGTGCTTCATTCTAAATGGGGGATGTGCTTCTGGGCCATTCCTGGTGCGGGTTGTTTTGTGTAAACGCTGTGCTGTCGGTTGCATGACGAAATGCTCTTTCCAAAAATAGATTTTCCCATAGCAGGGTAAGCGATCCCTAAGGGTTCCTTGTTTTTGGCGTGCGCTCTCTATGGATGTCAACCTATGTTATAATATGCCTCTTTATTCTAACGGATACAAAACATGAAAAATTGATTGCTGTAGTCCATTAACAAATTCTTAATATTTCAATTCCCTAACTATCATTAACAATTAACAATATTTTATTTAAATTCCCATAATCAATACATCAATTAATAATTAACCAAATTATTAACCACCTAACCCCCCGATATTCATTTATAAAAAACTAATTATTATTCAATTACACACTCCCCAAAAAAATCTACCCAAACTCCCCTCTTACAAAAATCCTCCACTAACTTCTAAAAAAAAAATTACAAAATACTTCTACCCCCAACACTAATTTCACTAATTCAACCCCAAAATACAAAAAATACCAAATAAATACTAAAAAAAAACCACTAATTAACCCCCTACCCCCCCAAACCTTTCACTTTTCCTCCCTCCCCACCACTATAAAACCCTTCCCCAACAACCTCTCAACAACACCATAACAATTTTCAAACAACCACCCCCCCACCCACACCCAAACAAATCTCTCCTCACTCCCTATCTAACAAAACAAACAATAAATAACATCTCACCAAAACTTTAAAAACCTTACAAAAACCAACAATAAACAAACTTTAATTACTAAAAAAAAAAACACCAAATAATTCATTCAAATTAAACCCAGCAAACCCAAAATTCTTTATAACAACATCCTTAAAACCAAAACATGTAGATATACTATGTAAATCTATGAGCGTGATGTCTGGAGAGTTAGTAATGACAGAATTGTATGGTTGTCTGGTGTAGGATTTTGAGAAAACCGTGGTCTTGTATTGTGCGTGACTGATGCGTAAGCGCGTGAGTTTATGAGGTGTGAGTGTATTAGTTTCTGGACATAGTACGCTGGAAATGTGTAGGTAAGTAGTGTTGTGTAGAGTCGGGCGCTCGAGGTGAGGATTCGGTCTATACTGATGGCGCTTATACGCGGAAATAATATACTGATTAGTAGAAGTCAGGACCACGGTAATATTAGGTGCGGAGTATGTCCACTATGTACCTCGTGTGACGTGTGGAAAACCCCGTATAGGAATAATGCAATATGTGTCATCGCGCCGCGCTGTAACTAATCAGTGAGGAGACTTCTCTACGTCGCCGCCCGCGCCGCATCTGCAGGGATATACTATAGGCTCACACTGGAAACCACTACTATGTGCTCTCTCGTGTGGACTCCTCCACACCGCTGTCGAATCTCTTTCTAGTTTCTGGTTTTGCTCTCCTTTCTGCCGAAAAATAAGTTGCCAATTTCTCTGCGTAGAGGCCCTCTAAATCACCCAGCTGGAAGTTCTGTCCTTGCATCATATTGTGTGTGACCCCCATGAACTTTTTCCGATAAGCTAGGTATGAATGCGCTTTAAGTTGGGTTATCTAACGTTCATACTTTTAGGGGGTCATGTATCTGGCTGAATTCTGGACACTTTGGATTAATGATTTCTAAAGGGTATTTTTACAGGGTAATGACTTTTGGGAGAGCTAGAAGAGGTTCTACGGACATATATGTTAGCAAGGTAAATGTTGGTATGAATTGTGGAAGTGTTTACGTGGTTCTGTTTAGGACGCGTAAGTGAGTATAAAATTCTGCTCTAATCCAGAAAATTTAAAGTGTAGTATTGAAGTGTAAATGGAGTATATAAGAGTTGGAAAAGGTTTAAAACAAGTATAGAACTATGGTAGATAGCTTAGATATCCAATCTAGTTTGAGGTTACATCATATTGGGTTGAATGCCTAATTGATGGTAGCTTATTGTGTGCTTAATTGTTTAGATTATCCGTGAAGTGTTTGTGATGTTTTGTTGGATGCTTTGGGAGCTAAACATCATGAGTTTATGTCCCTCTTTTTAATATTTTAAATTGAGATGGAAATGATGCTAAGTGTTTTGGAAATATTTTGAATTGCTATGATTATGTGTTTTGATTTTGTGTGGACATTATGTGACTGCATATGGCTTGTTGTTGCATGATATTGTGTTGTGTTGAGGATCATTAATAGTGGGGCTGATAATCCCACGGATTGTTAATTTGAGATTGATCAACTCAGTGAATTGGTATGGGTCTAGGCCTAAATATAAGCTTCAGCTGGTAGACTTTTAGGTGCGTAAGTGACGTATGTGGGATCGGAGGGGTACGCCTACCCAGTATATGTATGGTTGGTTTGATATGGTGATTTGGTTTGCATGTTAGCATAAGTTCATATGTTGCATAATTGTCCTATATTGTTTTGATAATCACAGTAATTGGTTTGAAAGGTTTATAATGTGTGTCTTAAACCTATGACTCTCATCAACCGTTGTGTTGACGTTTTTAAGCATCATTTTCAGGTGAGCTTCATGAGAATATTGAGGTTAAGAGAAGTGGCTAGAGCGACTGCTAGGATTGCATTGGAGTTCGCTTCTGAGTTTGTTTATGTTTATTGCATGGATTTTGTTGAATGTTATTTGATTCTATTAGGATCGTGAAATATTGTTCTTGTATTGGTGAGACCCTCTTTCATTAATACAAGATGTCGTTCTTTTGGTTTTCGGTATTGTCACGACACATTGTGTCTTTATTACTTAGTTGTGCATTTAGTGTTTCTCTATTGTTGACACCATTGTGTTGTGATGATATCCATGACGTTACGCCTCGTGTTTCCGCCTTGGCGGGGTGTGACAAGGCAGGGCACTAAGGGGTCAGATCGATGTTCTTAATACGGAGAATGCCCGACTTCGTAGGAGGCGCGGGGGTGGTTATCACTAAGATGGTAGGCGAACTATGAACAACAACGCTTATGGTTTGCTAAATGTAGCCAATTTTCATTATATAGTTTGGCTACTTATGCGGATATGTATGTTTTTAGTTTCTTGTTATGTCATCTTTTGGATGGTTTTCAAGGTGCATGCAG
Organism: Tanacetum coccineum; assembly: GCA_026074375.1. Taxonomy (NCBI): domain Eukaryota; kingdom Viridiplantae; phylum Streptophyta; class Magnoliopsida; order Asterales; family Asteraceae; genus Tanacetum; species Tanacetum coccineum. The sequence goes on from BQNB010087520.1 coordinate 10,264, forward strand.
CTAGTCGACGTACCTTTATCGTCTATGTATCTTTACTTATGAATAAAGACGATGTTAGCAAGCTATTGTGCATGAATATTATTAGCTCAATAAGCTATTTTGAAAAAATATGAATAAGGAATGCGGTTCAGGATACAGTTACCAGATGGTGTATGGAGAGTCATTTATCAAACCATTGTTTATAGATTGAGGACGATGGCATGTGAAGTATGCATGGGAGATTCATATAACATTCGATTTCGTGTTATACGGAAATGTCATATATTTCTGTAATTTCGGCCTTAGGCAATTAAGGATTAATGAGTCTTTAAATTGCAAAGCACTCGTAAGCAATTTTATGGGCATTTTTATAAGAGGTAGCAAAGTTAGATTTGTGTATGCTTGCTCACTATGTTACTTCCTTCCGATAATATATAGCTCTGAATATATATATCAAAGAATATATAGTAATATCTGTAAGTAAGATGATTTAAACTTTTGAGGAATTATATTGATTTCTTAAATGACTTTTTTATGCCACTGATGTGAACGCAATTGCATTTATATAATGTTATAATTTATAAATGGTATGGTAGGTATGTAGATATCGTGTAATGTTAAGTTCATTGTCGATTATTATGGATAAGAATGCGTGTTTTTTTTGAGTTTTGTAAGCATATAAGCTTAATTGTAGTTTCCATGACACATTTCGTTGTTCAGAACTCTTGACATCCGTTTTATTCAGGATCTCATATGTTACCCCTCTCTATGTCGGGATAACGATGTGTCACATTGCTTATTTATATAGCCTGAGTAGTTTTTATTATTTTTCAATAATATACAAAGGAGTTGAACCCGCAGTTTTTAGGGATTACACCCTAGTACTCTCACATTCATGAGTACTTTTTCTTTTTATTACTCTTTTAAAAGAGGTCGCTTTTGAGCGATTATTTATTCATACATGTGGATCGAACTTGCGCATTTAAAAGCAAAATTTTCGCAGGTTACTGATGTGCCATGTCCTTGGGATAGGGCGACCTTGCATGTCTGCTAAGACGTATGTTCCCGTGCGCTTAACGTCTGTTACTTGGTAGGGTCCTTCCCAATTTTTTTGCCCTTCTTGTCGACTTGCCTCATTTTTTCTTAGAACAAAATCACCAATTTTTAGGTGTGTGTCGTACCCTGTTGTTGTAGTACCTTTCGGTTTGCGTTTTGTATCTTGCGCTTCGTAAAAAGGCCAATTCTCGTCGTTCTTCAAGCAAATTAAGGTTGAGGCGAAGGTTCATGTCATTTGTGGTGGTCAAAGTTGTTGATTGTAAGTCGGAACCAATCTCTGGTGGCAAAACAGCCTCCGAGCCATAGACAAGGCTAAAAGGTGTGCACCCGCTTCCTGCATGAGCAGTTGTTCGGTGTACCCATAGAACGTTTGGTAATTCTTGACCTATTGTCCTTTAGCTTTGCCTAGCCTTGTCTTTAAACCTTGCAGTATGGTCTAATTTGTAACCTCAGTTTATCCGTTGGACTGCGGGTGGGCGACTGATGTGAAGTTTTGTTTGATTTTAAGCTCTTCGCACCACTCTCGAAAAGGTTATTCGCAAAAATTGTTTTCCAATTGTCACTGCTGAGATCCGAAATGCTACAGCGGACAAAACAATGTTTGGGCCACACGAGACTGAGTTTTCTTCTGACCAGTTATGGTTGCTACTGGTTCGGCCTCCACCTATTTGGTGAAATAGTCGATGGCAACTATCAGAAATTTCACCCTTCAATGGTCCTACTATGTCGATTCCCCATTGGTAGAAAGGCCAGGGGCTTGAGATGCTTGTTAGTTCGCACTAGGGTTGGGGAATTGTTGGTGCATGTTGTTGGCATTTGTGACATTTTTCCACCAATTTTTGTAGCATCTTGTACATCGTGCAATGTACCCAAGTTTGCCACTTTTGTGCGATGCATCGGGCTCTGGCGTGTGCGCCGCACATGATCCAAAGTGGGCCTTCTGGGCGCGCATCTCGGATACATAACTTGCTTGTTCAGGCCCAACACACCTTAGCCGCGGCGTTAGGTATCCTTTTCTGTAGAGCACGTTTTATTTAAGCGAATATTATGGTGCTTTGATCCTTATCTTCCTTGCTTTAACTTGGTCATTTGGCAATGCGCCTGTTCTCAAGTAGTCTATGATCGAAGAGATAAATGTTGCACTTGTTTCCTCTACCGAGCTGACAGTTTTGACGTCGATACTTCTGCATGGGACAATTTTGACCAACACGTTTTTTGTTAAGTGGGTGAAAGATGAGGATGCTAATTTACTTACAGCGTCAGTGCGTTTATTCTTTGAGCGAGGGATCTACGTTATTGTGAAGTCTTGAAAATGTTTCCGCAACTCTTAGACTTTATACAAGTATCTTTTCATCAGATCTTCTCGTGCCTCGTATAGTCCTTTTACTTGGTTTGTGATTAATAGGGAGTCTGTGTATACATCCAACTGTCGAGCTTCCATCTGGATTGCGCGTTCCAGCCCTGCCACGAGGGCTTCGTATTCGGCTTCGTTATTAGAAGTTCTAAAGTTGAATCAGAGAGCGTAGGTTTTGTCTGTGGCCGTTTGGGCCGTTAAGTCGCTAATGCCAGTCAGTCCTTTACGCTCGATGCACCCTCAGTGACAGGGTCCACGCAGGTGAATGTTTTTCGTTGAGTAATGACGACATTTTTACCCTCTAGTTGGTCGATCGTAAGGGTTTGCTAGAAAGTCTGCAAGGATCTGGACCTTTTAGAGCTGAACGAGGTTTGTATATAATCTCGTGTTCTCCTAGCTTGATGGCCCATTTAGCTAAACGTCCTGAGTTTTCTGGCTTCAAAAGGACTTGCCTGATCGGTTGATCGGTTAGGACGCATATTGTATGTGCTTGGAAGTAACGGCGCAACCGTCAAGTCGCGTGTAGCAGGGAGATAGCTACTTTCTCTCTTAATTAGGGTAGTTAATTCTGCCCTTGCAAGCCCTCTTTCTGACGAAGTATATTGGCCTTTGCACATCGTCTTATATGTCAAAGAGAACTACATTATGGCTTGGTAGAAGCCGCTAGGTATAGGATAAGTGTCTCCCCGGGCTTTGGCACCGTCAATGCTGGCAAGGACTATAGATGGGTTTTTAGCTCCTGGAAAGCTGCCTCAGCTTTGATACTCCATTGGAATTCTTTCTTGCTAAGATAACCTTTTAGTGTTTTAAAGAAGCCTCAATGATCTTTTTTGTAGACTTTTGACAAGAAATGTCCAAGTGCTGGGCTTGCTTTAATGCTGAACCTCACGGAAGGTTTTTGGGAGCCATGTTGTTAGTGGCGTTGACTTCTTCTGGGTTCGCCTGGATCCTGGTCGTTAGTGACCCATGTATCCTAAGGAATGGTATTTTCTACTTCGAGGTGTATTTGGGGGTTGAGCTTCTATGTTTGCTTTGCGAAGCTTGATCGAATGGTTTCAGCAACATCGATACTAAGTTTGCCTTCTCATCCTTGCTTTTTATTACCAAGTCATCGACATAGATTCTTGATATTTCTTCCGAGTTGATAGCGAAGGGAGGGGGTGGTACACGTTGTCCATTAGTCGTTGATAGGTAGCCCAAATTCTTTCGAGGCCCGAATGACATTTTTTCATAACAGAAGGTCCTTGTTTCCGTGTGGAATGACGTCTTTATTCATCTCCTGTGGCCCTTGTATTTGATGGTAGCCCTTTGTATTGATCTAAGAAACATTTAAGCTTGAACCTTCCAAACACTCCTACCTTCTGGTCTATTTCGAGAAGTGGGTAGCTGTCCTTATGGAAAGCTTTGTTTAAATTGTAAAATTGATGCACATTCGCCTACGTTCCGTCTGTCTATTTTAATTTTACCACATGGTTTAGCGGCCCCTATTTGGAACACACTACTCGCTACAACAGCAAAGACGGAATCTGATGCCTCGTCCACGTTTGAGACCTTTGATTTACCCTGCTTTATGCTGACCGTACCCCCCCAAGGACTGCCCCACTTTTTTTACAGACACGGGAACGTATCTTGGGTGTAATATTAGTTTATGCTTGCAGGTTCTCTTGGTAAATTTCGTGTGTATCTCTGCGGGACTTCATGTAAATACATCTTTGTTAGACCCAACGCGTCCGTGAAGTTGTTTATTTAGCAACTTTAGTAAGGTTAGTCGCGATTGAAATACGTTTGACATTGGGTATGGTTATTGATTTATTATAGATGCTGTTAATATCTGGTACTATTACTTTTGGCCATCCCTTATAGTAGCGTATCTCTTTTCTGGGGAAATGTGTGATTACAATGCTTTAACTGACTTTTTTGCCAAACATTACCACAGCTAATGCCATTTGCTTGTTTTTGTTTGTGAAATATTCCTTTAGAGGCATGGAAGGATAGAGGGGGAGCCCGCGCCAAATGCATCAACTTATGGACGCCCTAGGATGTTATTGTAAGGTGAGGAAGCTTTCCGATCACTAACATTGTATCATTACCATTTTGCTTAATGTACCCGGCGCTAGTGTACAGGGTTAATGGCAATGTTATGGAGTCTCTAAAGGCCATTGACTATCTGCACCGTGCGTAGTACGAAGTGCGAAGCTGTCGGTGGCTTTATTCCTTTTTTTCTCTATGATGTGAGTTGTTTCGAAGCTAATGTACTGTTTACATGATTTCTGTGGAGATACCTCCATCTACGTATATTCTGTGGATTTGTGTAGTTCCTACATCTGCCGAGATAATCAATGGGTCCTCACCAGTGTATGTTTGGGATCGGGTCGTCTTTGGAGATAGTTGACTGTTCGGAATGGGAAAACCTAGACTTCTTTGGTCCCTGCGTCTACAACGGATCATATGGATCTCGTTTCTTTGTCTTGGCCATTAGTTGTCCGCTTTTCTGTTCCATTCTGTTTGTGGGTCCATGTGTCTTTTGCTTGGCCGTTTATAGTTATCTTGGGTGTTGTTATAAATCTTTGGATCCCCTGCCAGGTGGGCTTAAGCGTCCCTTCGAATGGAAAGCTTCAATCTTTTTCTGTAGACTATTGAAATCTATTGTTATCATGTATCTGTGAATCTTTTCGTTGATTCGTGTATCCTCGTTCAGGTCTTCTGTGTTCTTAGGCCGGAGCAAACATTTTCAGCGGTGGTTGAAGCATTTCCATGCTTTGGAGGGTAGCCAGGTATTTTTGCAAGGATTTTATTGATGGGTGAAAGTTGTGTGTGTTAACTATGACTTTCCATATGTCAGCAACGGCCTGGAAATATGTTTGTCTTTTGTCTTCGCGGGATGGTCTATATATGTCACTGTTGTTTTATTTTCCGGCGTGGTTCGCGAAGGACAATTCTCATAGTTTTGCGTCTTCGGCTTGTATAATGTTGAAGGGTCTGTGTGAACAAATCCTCAAGCGATGTCGGCGGCTTTGCGATCAAGTCTTTAAACAAGCGCCCCGGGCGCAGTCCGCTGATGAAGGCTTCGGATACCATGATATCAGACCGATCGGCCATATGCAAGGTCTCCTTGCTGAACCGGGCTACGTACTCTTTCAATGATTCATCAGGTCGTTGTTGTATGCCTAGGATCTCTGCCTGGGTCTTCTGGAACCTTCGTTGTTGCAAAAAGTTTGCCCTGAACTTGTCCCTCAATTGGTGGAAACATCAATGCTTCCTGCGTGAGGTTATCGTACCAAAATCTCGCCGCCCCACATAATGTGATGTGAAAGACTTCTACACATGCGGGCTTTGGGAGCTTGTTTACGTTCATCGTTCCCATGAAGACCGTCAGGTGATCATCTGGATCAGTCGTGCCGTCATACGTACGTAGGTTAGTGGTACTTTGGTGCCATCTGGCATGTTATAGACGCGCATTCGTTTGGAAAACGAGGAGGCTATCAAATCTCACACATCTCTTTCTGTTTCCTTAAATATGAAAGGCTAGTGGTAGAAATCATTATTCACTGTCGGCCCTGATTTAATGGTAGTGGTGAGAGGCGGTGCTCCTGACTCGCGCGAACTAACCCTTTAAATCTATCTATATATAATAATAAATACAACAACGGACAGACTCCGCGGAGACCAAGAAAACGGAGCAGTATAGAGAGGGTTCCGGGTCGTTTGTCCAACGAGGCTAGAGATGGAAAATCGCACGACGATGATGATTTGTGTTTGAATGTCACAAGAATGAATGGGCCAGCACTGATAAAATAAGCAAAAGCACATACAAAATAGCAAAGAGAATAAGCTGGAACAAGAATTCAGTGACTAGAAAAGGCAAAAAACGCTTAAACACTTCTACACCCCCCCCTCTAAAGGCCCGAATAGCTCAAATAAACGTTAGCCAAATAAAACTAAGCTAAAACGAATCTAAATAAGCAAATACAAAAAAGGCACTTAAGCTTAAATTTAAACAAGATAACAAACAAGTACCAACAAACGTACTAACTGTTTTAACTGACCAGTTCTAACTTGCGAGTTCAGTACTGACTCGCTCGCGCACGTCTTCGCGCGTCAGTACTGTTACTTTAAGGTTGGTACCCTGCTAGGTCTAACAAGACTTTACAAGAAATACTAAATAAGCAAACAAGTAAAAACAGAAGTTTCCCCTAACCTTAATAAGCACTTAGTAATTGGAATCGCAACTTGAATTAAACTAAAAGGATAAATAAGCTAAAAACTAAACAAGATAAACCCTTAAAATTTTTTTACTTTTGATACAAGGGAAAATAAGCTTAAATAAGCTTACCCCTGAAGAGAGTAAGGAAATGGTTTAATATACTCTAAAAAGCTAAGGAAATCTTTAATAAGCAGAGATAATAAGTTGATAAGCTAAAATGAACTACCAGTATTAACTGAAATAACTACCAGTACTAACTTTAAGTTAGTACTGCTAGTGTTGAGTTAGCACTGTTCCTAAAATCAACAAGCAGTACTAACTTGGGGTTTTTAGTATGCTCTCGCGGCGACTCAAACAGCCTTTAACATTTCTAAAATCACTTTTTTGTTCAAACTAATTAAAAACAGATTTTCAAATAACAAAGTAGTTAAAATTACTTATAAGGCCAAATTCATTAAAAAGTAAAGCACTTAATTCAATGAAATGGCTCGCAGTGGTTATAACTCAAACTATCAGTGTTAACAAATGAACTAACAGTAACTAAGCAAAATAAGCACCAAAAACATATGATATAGCACAATTGTAGCAGGTTTCGCACACTCAATAGAAAAACAAACAAAACGAGAAACTACAACACCTTGCTCAAAAACAGGGTCAAACAAAGAATCTACAGAAGCTCTCCTTGTAGTAAACAAGCTTAGTGAGAGTTCATAAGCTCCAACCAGAACTGGCTTATCAGTCCATAACATAAGGCTGTGTATATTGAGAGTGGTATTTTGTGTTTTCGCTTAATACTTAACTTTTTTATTTTTACTTACTCATGGAAAAACAGCTTATACGTAAGCTGTGGTGAGAACTTTTTGAAGACCCAAAACAATATGATAAGGAACTTAACACGTGGTATTGTAAATTGACTTAAAAAAACTTCAAAACTTGCATTAATTGATAAGTGTTACAAAGCTGAACGTAACAAGCTATAAATGACTTTGAAATTTCACTAGATTAACAACTAATTAGTTACTAAAATACTAAACTATGATTAAACTAATGCTGCCTCAGGCATTACAAAAAAGCTCTATTTATAGCCGAAGTCTTGGACTTGCAGCTTGTGCTTCTTTGTAGAGATAACAACAAGTGTGGATTGTTGTGTGAGGAGAGTTCTTCAGCAATCCCAGGCCTTTGATTTTTTTTGACGCAGCGCACGCTTGGAGACAATTCTCAACATCGAAATGATTTGGGAATGGAGAGGGATTGCCAACATGGATCTTTTATACTACAGCTGGGTGCGGAAGTAGCTAGGGTGGGTGAAGATGATTTTGGCTTGGGAGAGAGAAGAAGTGGTTTTGCCAGGGGTAGAAAAGGTATGGGAGAAGCCTCCACAGTTGTACTGGGTTTGTTGGGCGGGAAAGAAGACTTTTTGGGGGAGTAGGCAGTTTGGTCCCCTGAAGTCTTATAACTTAATTGTAATCTTGCAGTGCGCCGGTTGGTTAGTTTGGCCCTTGGCTTTTTAATCTTTGGTAATACAAACTTTAGGTTGGCAGTTTTAGCCCCTCAGTTGTATTTTCTTCATGCGGATGACTCTTAGACTTCGGACTTGACTTGGTCCTTTCCATCTGTGCTCTGGCATTTGTTTGTTTTGGCTTTCTTTTGCTCCTTTTCTGGAAAATCCGTTTTCCTGCACAATACCAAATGGGCAAAAATACAAAATACATGTATTTTTGGTACGTTTTTAGTTATTTAAGTCCGTTTATCGTGGGAAAATGGTAAGTGTACTTCGGCAATACAAAATCCCCCATATAAGGTTATTGTCGTGTCTCACGTAATGCGATGAACGTAAACACTCAGGAAAACTTAAGATCTCGATCCCCCTTGACTAATTACCTTGAAAAAGTAGCGAAGTGTTCGCTAAGGGAAAACTAAGAATCACTAGCTTTGACAAGTCACGTTTTCCCTTTTTGAATATGTACACTAACTATCCTTTAACATTTTTGGAATTTTTCTTTCTTTTTCTTTTCTTAACACCTGTTTGATTCCTTATTTTATCAACACTAGGAAATAGAATGAGAAGCGTCCATAGAATAGTTCTACGGATGTCCTGACGGATAACTTCCTCGTCCCTGATTTTTCCACTGATCCAAACAAGCATTATTAAACAAGATCATTGTCATAATATAAGTCTAAAAGTTAAGCATCATATTTGACCCGTACGTGAACTTTTAACTCCCAACTGGATTTGATTTAAATGTGTCTGGTCATTTCGCCTCATCCCCTCGATCAACTTATTTTCATAGTCATAATTCAAGCTGAATCAAGACTCGAAGAGCAAACAATTTTTTAGGACTTGTCACTTGTTTTTAAAAAACGAATTTTTTTTTTTAGAAACTTTTTTGCAACATTTTCATCACAATATCTTAAGTTCATTACAGTTAGGACTGCGTTGTTGCTTCGTTTGAACACTACCTTAGCTTGCTCCCTAGTAGGCTATACAACCCAACTGACTGGTGTCTTTAGTTTGACAAACCCACCCGTTGCTTAGCGTAGTGGGAACTCACATCAACACCTTCTTCCTAAAATGGCTAAGGATAGGTGTCTTAGTTTGAACCTCACCTAGACCTCGCTTTCCTGGTGAGATATCAAGCAGAAACCAAAATCCTAGAAGTAAAGATGTCTTAGTTTGAACCCCCACTCGCGGTTAGCTGGCTGTGGGATATCAGACACAGCTTTTCACTTGCTCCATCTTACTCAAATGTATGCGTCATTGGCAGAATTTTAATATTCATTGCATTTTTGCATTCATATTTCATTAGGCTTCTTTGGCATTTATTTTTAACTTTCATTTACTAAGAACAGGAAAAATTCGTTTTTGAAAGAATAAGTTACAAATTTGAAAGCTTTTCTAAAACATCGTTAGACTTAGTTGATTGAAATGAGCACGTATTATGATAGGTGGCTTAGACGCTAATGGGGAGAAAAGTCACAGAACGTTACTTATCAGGCTTTAGAAGATTCTAGTTAGCACATAATCTTAAATATTTAACTCGATCACTTCTTGTTTCTTCAGCTTGGTGATAGTTAGTCTTACAATTGAGGGACTAGCTAAGGTCAACAGTCTGATGAAGTAGAATTAATAATCAATCCATCCATAGAAAACACAGACTTCTCCAATGAGAGTCTGATTACAAGGTGTGTGTGTACACCGTAGTTAGTTAGTTAGTTAGTACACCATAATTAGTTGGTGTAGCCCCATGTTATAGGTTGGGGTAAACAAGAATCGTTCAATGAAAAACCTTGTTCAATAACAATTGTGTTTGTTTAATTCCGCTGTGCATAATTGTTACAATTGTTATTGGTAAAACGATCCTAGATGAGCTAAAACGATTCTAACATGTGGTATCAGAGCAGGTTGCTCTTGATATCTAGGATTCAAGGTTTTATGGTCGAAGAATAAAGAAGAAACCTAAAGTACTGCTGAAGTGATCAAAGGTACTGCACATGTTCCCCATTATTCAAGTTCTGCAACCCTATATTAAAGGTACTAAGCTTCGCTGAAAAGATCAAAGTCCCCCATAGCTGCTGTTTGTGAAAGTAACCATGCTAGTGTTATCCGATATCTCACGACACGGTACTGCTTGCTTAATCAGATATCGGGCACTAATACATGAATTTTGGCCGTTTAGAATGTTTAATGGCTCGTTTTTAGGAAATATTGTTTAATTGGTTAAGAAGAGGATTACTTATCATTTATTTGAAGATGGAAGATGGATTTTTTTACACGGTTTGAGTTCTTATTATATCTTTTTTGGTCTTGGATATAACTTGTTTGGTTATATAACGTTTATGAGTAAGACTTGATAAAACTAAGTTTTCATTACCATGATGAAAGGAGATGACATTGTAGTACTCCACAATGTAAGGTTACTACACTGGTCCCAGTGACTCATGTATAGGCATGCGGATTTATCAAGAGATCAGAGTCTACTCATAAAACGCAGAAAGAAAAAATAGATGTGTTTATGAGTTCTTATCATATTATAGTGCAAGACATAAGACACAAGTTTGGTTCATTACTACTTCAGCATCAATAACGGTAATACTATAGTTTCTCATCAGTGATCACATTACAAAAGCCTACAGAATTCAAGATCAAGAGATGGTTAATATACTGTTCAAGGGAAAGCTCTATTGTTCACCATATTTACCGATCTAACCAGCACCACTTGAGGGAATTGTTATCATTACTACAAGTCTGAAGCATTATTACTACTAAACTGTGCTAGAAGTTTTATGTTTCTACTGCTCAAAGTCATTTTTCGTATTATGCTTCATGGAGGGTATTTTGAGTATTGGAAGGTTGGATTAGTAGTTGTGGTATATGATTGTACGCTGATATGAATCAATTGCATATTCTACAGAAGACCCCCTATTGGATGAAGACAAAATACAGGGAAGAAAAATTACAGGATTTATTGATATTTTCAGCTATATTATGTGTGGTGGGATGATCTTAAGTTAAGGGGAAAGCTTATCTACAAAGGAAGATTTTGTTTCCTTCTAGGGAGATGTTACATCTCGAACTTCAGGGGAAGCTTTGGCTTTTATTGATGAAGTTCGATACGACTTTGTTTGTTTTGTCATCATCAAAATAGGGAAGATTGTTTGGGATTCTTAATTTGATGAGACAAATTAAGACGAATGAAATAAAGGGACTAAATCTCTGGAGACTAATACAACACATTAATGGGAATTACAAGATAAATATCATTATGTGGTTTTTATGATAAGCATTAAAGTTGATATATATCATTAAGTGTTTGAATACTAATTAATGTTGCGATAAGTGTCATTTCTAAATTTTTCTTTTGCGTAAACAGATCTTATGATTCCACGCCTACAATAAAGAAGATCATAGCGTGTAGTTTTTAGGTATCCATCCATAGAAAACACAGACTTCTCCAATGAGAGTCGATTACAAAGAGTGTGTCTTTTATATTAGATAGTTAGGTGAGTTAGTACAACCATAGTCAGTTGGTGTAAGCCCCATGTTATAGGTTGGGGTAACATAGGATCAATTCAATGACAAAACCTTGTTCAATAACAATTGTAGTTTGTTTAATTCCGCTGTGGCATCAATTGCACAATTGTTATTGGTACACATGATGCTAGATGACAGTTTAAACGATCCTTACATCACATTCATGACGAGGTAACGAATCCGATCAATTTTTCGAATGCTATACCACGGCTAACATTTCTTTCTCTGTCGTGGTTAAAACGTGATTCCGCCTCATTCATTGTATTACTTGCATAGTGTATAGGCCTGAAATGTTTCACATACGTTGCCCCAAAGACTAGCACCAAGGCGAAATCGCTTGCATCCACATAATTTTCAAATGGGTTCATTTCCCAATCTGGGGCAATCAGGATTGGTGCTTTGTTAGATTCTTTTTGAGAGTGTTAAATGGCTTCAATACATTCGTTGGAGAAATGAAACGGAGTCCTCTTATTCAGACAGATCGGGTCATGGGACGGTCTATTTTTGAGAAAATTCTGGATGAATCTTCTATAAAACCCGGCATGACCCAAGAAACTAACGGACACCTTTTACAGTTACTCGGGTGAGGTAGCTTGGCATAAACAGACAATACTTAGCTCGAATCGAACCTCAATTCCCGACTTGGATATTTTATGTCCAAGAACACATGCCTTCCATTAACCATGAAATGCTTTATTCTTCACCCAGTTCCAGAGCTAAATTGGCGTGCGGTCTTTCCACACCCCGCTTAAGCATCTTTACCAAATGGTTTAGTCATGTAAATGAAAAGAACTTCCAAAAACTAAAAGTTCATCCATAAATACCTCCATCGTTTTTTCGATCATGTCGTGGAAGATTGCCATCATACATCTCTGGAATGTGCCTGGTGCATTGCAGACGCCAAAGGGCATGCGGCGAGTAGGCAAAGGTTCCGTATGGGCAAGTAAATTTGTCGTTTCTGATCCCATTTGGGGTCGATGGGTATTTGAAAATAACCTAGAAACCATCGAGAAAAACAATAGACAATTCGTTTCCCGCAAGCCACTCGAGCCTTTGGTCCATGAATGGTAGTGTAAAAGGTCTTTTCGGTGGCTTACCCATTCAACTTTCGTACTCAATGCATACCCTGCCAAATCCGTAAACTAATCGAGTTGGGATCAACTATTTATGCTCATTCCTCAACTACGGTAAAAACCACCTTTCTTTGAGTACAAAACACAGTGCGAACCACAAGGGCTACAACCCCGGGACTATCCTCAGATAGGCAAATTCATCTATCGCTAAGAAAGTTTTTCAACTTCATTTTTTATGACATCGTGGATTTTTTAGGTTTACATACCCGTCTCTAATGATTGGAACCCTGGTGTGTAGTCGGTCACCTCTTCCATTAGAATTATTATGAGATTACAAAATTCTCCGGTTAACACCCTTGATATCGGAGAGTTTCCAAGCGATGGCGCGCTTGTGGGACTGCAACACCTTTATGAGAGCGGCTTTCTCCCGGACACTCAAATCTTTAGCAATGATGACTGGTAACTTGTTGTCACCCTCCAAAAATGCATATTCAAGGTGGGGAGGTAAGTCCTTGAGCTCGACCTCGGGAGGTTTATCAATTGATGTTTCATCGGCTTATTTTCTCAGAGCTTCACAAATCTTAAGTTCTTTATTCTAACCTCAGGAAATAATTGCATGTTTTTAGGAAGTGTAGATAAGGGCTCACTAATTTAGAATATGCTTCGAGAAGAAGACTGTCCTTCTCGAGATCAGCATTCGGCATCTCATCAATTCCTGACTTAATACGAATAGTCAGAAAGATTCAGCCCTGATTTCTTCAAAGAATGAAATCACTACCCTCGAATGGAAGTGAGAGGTGGGAGAAGTGTGTATCAACAATTGGGTCATAGGAATGAGTGGAATAACCTTTTGCTAATGCTTACGAGAAAACAAAAATCTCTTGAAATAATCCCTCACAAGCCTATAACAATAAAGAGTCGACCTTATAACTGATTCAGACCATTGTAGGAGAAATTTTTCGTATCACCTACTTTGAAAGTCCCACGATTGATCATCATCCTTAAGGTCACACTCTTCCCCGTGTACAACAACCACAGGCTCTGCCGTTCTATAAAAAACAATAGGTCTTCCAAACAATCAACGGACTCTAAGGGTCGGCATCATAGTCAACAACCAACAAAATCAGGCTGGAAAAATAGAAGGTTCCAACCTTCACAAAAACATCTTCGGCTATGCCGGTGGGAGTGGAGATTGATCGGTCGGCTAACTCGAGTATCATCCTAGTTTTGGTCAGTCTTTGGAGATTAAGCTTTTCAAAAACGGAGAGTGGCATAAGATTGATGTCTTGCAAACCAGATCGGCCAGGGCCAAGCAATCATGACCAACTCTGCGGAAAAATCACACGGTAATCAGAAATCTACCCGGGACTCCTATTTCTCGAATTGTTAAATGTCTTTAGGATGACTGCCGAGCAAGATTTCATTAACACCGGTTGTTTTGCATAATTCCAAGATCTTGTCTTTGTTGCGTCAGTCAAAAGCTTTCTGAACATCTGAGACCTGCAAACTTAGGCAAGTCAGAGATTAGCCATCACGAAGCTCAGCTCGAAGTCTGGACACTTTCGCAATTTAAAAACAATTTCCCATAAATTTCAAAGCTAAAAGGTCGTCCTTTTCCGACTTTTCTCCTTGTTTACCCTAGATGGAATATGGTAACAGTCCCCCCCCTGTTTGGATCTAGGCATGAACAAACTGGTTCATCAACTTGGACTATTAGAGGTTGGACGTCTTTGGGTACTTCCGTAGGACACGCACCGTGTCCTTTGTCTCCTCGGTTTCAACTTCCACCACCGGAGGTGGAATTTGAGGTCCATTATATGAAAACATCAGCTTCTGGTGGTGATTGCTTTCTATTCACCCCTTCGGGTTAGCAATTGGTAATTGCTAAGGAAAGAGAACCCGAACTTGAAGTAGAAGCTTGGCATAGAATATTATATTTTGGTGAGCAAGTCGGTTATGTTGAAGCATTTGTTTGTCATGTTTTTGCAATAACCGGCATCGAATACCTTGACAGTAAGCACTCAAAATCAGTTTTTGACCACACTTTGACACACCCGAAGCTTGATGAGCGGGAGCTTGGTAAGCTGGGTGTTGATTAACCGGGGGTTGATACATTGGGGCTTGTTGTTGAACCTGGGGTCGTTGGATTTGACCCTGGTTATAGCCATTCCCACGGTTTTGGTTTTGGTTCCAACGATTTTGATTGTTGGCTTGGTTGTTGTGTTGCATGGGAGGAAAACCGGGTGGTCTGATTTGGTTTGCCATCGGTGGCGGACGGTAACCGGAATTTCCTTGGTTGAAATTTGCTGCGGCTGCTTGCGAGACGTATTCTTGGATGTTATCTCGGTAATTGTTGCTATCGGTAGCCGGACAATTACGATATGAGTGGGCACCACCGCAGGTAACACAACTTTGCTCAACCGCTTTTACGGGAGCGGGAGCTGGAACTGGAGATGTCTGCTTGTCGAGAAGTAGAGCTCTAACCATATCTTTCAATTCAGCAACATCGGGAGATACTCCGGAGGTGGAAGCGCTCGTACTTACCTTAGCAACAATGGCTTTGCTTCGGGAGTGACGAACTTTGGACTTACTCTCGATGATGCTTGAGCAATCAGCGGGCCTTTTGTCCAAAAAGTTACCACCTGCGGCGGAGTTCAAAGAGTCTTGATCATTAACATTTAAGGCATTGTAAAATGTATCAAGTTGGTGAAGCTCCGAGAATCCATGATGTGGACATGCTCGGAGAAGATCTTTGAATCGATCCCAAGCCTCACTAAACGACTCATCAAATCTTTGTTTGAAATTGGTAATTTCGTTCCGAAGATTTGTCGTTTTAGAAGGTGGGAAAAACTGATTTATGAATTTAGCAACGAGGTCATCCCATGTCTGAATTGATCGAGGGGGTTCTTTCTCAAGCCATATCCGGGCTGCCCCCTCGAGAGAGAAAGGAAAAAGCATCAACTTAATTGATGTGGTCGGGACATTAGGATATCTCAAAGTAGAGGTGATTTTATTGAAGTAACGGATGTGGGCATGTGGGTCCTCTTTGTCATGTCCGAAGAACTGCTTGTTCTGGACAAGAGTTAGCAACCCATGCTTGATCTCAAAATTTGCTGCTGCGATTTCAGGAACAACAATTGCGTCCTCGTATCCCTCGGTGGGAGCCTGGAGCAATTCTGCCATAGTTCGATTATCAGCCATCGTATCTTTGGGAGGTTCAACAAGATTCGGAGGAACTTGTTGTTGTTGTCGTTGTTGTTGTCGTAGACGACGAGCTTGAGAACGAGTGCGCATGCACTAAAATAGAGAACAAGAAGAGTATTTTTGGTTTTTCAGTTTATTCACAATCTATTTTAAACGGACAGGAACCTAAAACTAGACAACTTGAACCCAAATAGTCTACTTACTTCACGGTAGCTCTCAAAATGATAAACGCACAGGTGAGCGGAGGAGTAGGAATAGCGCAAAGCTTATTTCTCCTTTCGGGTCGTAGTTCCTAGGAACAACCCTCCTTATACCCACTTTTTAGCTTGTTTAACTTTTCAAGGTGAGCCGTACGTCGTAAGGGACACAAATGGTAAGTTTTAAATCTTTGATTCGAGTTGGGAACCAACAAGTTCACCGGAAGTTATTATGATAATACCTCAATTGAGAATATTATATTTTGGTATTTTTACCAATTTGTAAATTTTATTTCTTTTTATGGACAATGTTTTTATATTTTTGGTTTTTTTCTTTTGTTTTTATATGATAATTATACTAGTAAAAGAAGATAAAAAAAAGTGAACTAGCAGTACTAACTTGAAGTTAGTACTGGTAGCTTTAAGTTAGTATTGTTCCAAAAGTGAACTAGCAGTACTAACTTAAAGTTAGTACTGCTAGTTGAAAATACCCCTGAAAGTTTGCAAAAATCATTTTTCTTTTTATATTAATTAAAAACAGATTATTAAATAACAAATTAAAACACTTATAAGCAAATTTCAATCAAGAATAAGCACTTAAATAAGCTGAAATGGCCTAGCAGTGTTAACTCAAAACTAACAGTTTTATCAAATGAACTAACAGTACTAAGTAAGAAAGTTACACAAATCACTTTTACACTAACAACTCAGCAAGATAAGCACTATAAGCAGTTCTGTAGTAAATAAGGAAAACAAGAAAAAGAGTGACTTACAATACCCTTGCTCAAAACAGGGTCAAACAATGAATCTACAAGCTCTAGCTTGTATAAAACAAGCTAGTAAGAGTCCATAAGCCCATCCAGAACTGGCTTATCATCCATAAAATAAGCTGTGGTATATTTGAGAGTGATTTGTGTGATTTTCTCTTAACTACTTAACTTTTTAAGTTTACTTAATTTAAGCAGCTTATAAACAAACTATATTTAGAGCTCTTTGAAAATAGCACAATTAAGAAACTTAGCTCTTAGAATTGTAAATTGATTTAAAACCTCAAACTCGCATTAAAATTTGAAAGTGTTACAAAGCTGAAAGTAGAAGCTGTAAATGACTTAAAACAGAACTGAAAATAAGCTGAATTATTTTTAAGATTAAAAACTAAAAACTAACATGTTAAAAACTAATATACTAAGATGCCTCAAAGGCTTACAAAAGGCTCTATTTATAGCCGAAGCCTTCTCTTCTTCCACATCTATCTCCTCTCTCTTCTGTGTTTCTTTGTAGAGATAACAAACAAAGTGTGCTTGTTGTGTGAGGTGATTCTCAAGCAAATCCCAGCCTTCAATTTCTTTTGTGCTTCTTTGGAGTCAATCTCAGCCATTGAAAATACTTTGAGAATGGTAAGGGATTGCCAACATGGCTTTTATACAGCTGGGGGGAAATAATAGGGTGGATAAAATGATTTTGGCTAGGGTGTTGAGTGGTTTTGCAGGGTAGAAGGTATGCGACGACATCCAAGTTGTACCTGGGTTTTTGTTGGGGC
>BQNB010087521.1:0-15307 GCA_026074375.1 Tanacetum coccineum
ATACTCAGAGGTTTAATGAGCTAGATTTGATGTGTCCGAGAATGGTAGAGCCTGAAAGAGTAAAGGTTGATGCTTACATCCGAGGGTTGACGGATAACATCAAGAGTGAAGTGACATCTTTTAAGCCTGCTAATCTGAATGAAGCCATACGTGTGGCTCATAAGTTGATGGAATAGAAATCGCAAGCTAGAGATGAAAGGATATTAGAAGGAAAGAAGCGAAAGTAGGAGAGCTTTCAAAGTGGAAATAGTAGTGGTAAGGGCAATCAAAAGGATAACTATCGTTAAACTTTGCAGAATAGACAAAAGCAAGGAAATGCACGAGCCATGGTTACCGCTCCTACTGATGGAAAGCTTCCTTTGTGTGAATGTTGTTTTACTCGCCATGTTGGTCAGTGGACAATCAAGTGTCACAAGTGTTGGAAAGTTAGGCATAAGGCAAGGCACTGTAAAGAAAAGAATGTTGCCACGGGTGCAAATGCTTTGCCCATTCTGACTTGTTATGATTGTGGTAAGCAAGGTCATACTAGGAACCGATGTCCGAAGAAGGGTAAGAAAGAAAAAGCTAGAGAAGTTCGTGGCCGAGCTTATGCTATTAAGGATGCTGAGCCGCAAGGTCTGAATGTGGTTACTGGTACGTTTATGCTAAATAACCACTATGCTTCTGTTTTATTTGATTCGGGGTTCCGATAGGAGTTTTGTGAACACTAGATTTAGTTCATTTCTCGATATCAAACCGATTGAAATAGAGGATAGTTATGAGGAAGAGTTAGCTGACGGAAGGTTAGTTAGTACGAACACTGTTTTGAAAGGTTGCACTTTGAATTTAGTGAACCATATTTTCAAAATAGATCTTATGTCGATTGAGCTTGGTACGTTTGATGTCATAATCAGTATGGATTGGCTTGTCAAGCAAGATGCCGTTATCGTCTGTGGTGAGAAAGTTGTTCGTATACCGTATGGGAATAAGATGTTGATAGTTGATAAATGCTTAATTGTATATATAAATTACCCGGGATTTTGCCAAATAAAAGCCAAGAAAATGCCAAAAGGATAGAAAAATGTGTGCTTTTGTGTCTATTGTGCAGGAAAGGATAATAAAGACAAAAGTGAGCAAAATCAGTCAAAACCGACAAGAAACGGAAAAGGCAAGACAAGAGTGAAGAATGAAAGCCAAAATCAAAGCCGGATCAGCCCGATACAAGTCAATGAAGACCCAAATGAAAGTCAAAGGATCAATGTTGACAAATTTTCAAAGCTCAAGGGTTCATTTGGATGTTTTAAAAGTCCAAGGGTTTAAATTTCAAAAGATGAAAGTTGGTTTATAAAAGGGAAAATAGAAGTTATCAACCACAAGGGCCAAATATGTCAACTTTCAAAGTTTATTTTAACACTACAAATTGAAGGAAATGAAAAATATATAATATTCAGCAGGGCGCGCGCGATGGCTTGGTTTAGCAAAAATGCGCCCGACTTTCAAACAAACCACCGCTAATCTCTGTATAACCGATTTCTTCTCTTCCTAACAATTTATCTATTTATCAAACCCTATAAAAAAGCTAAAAATCTCAACAAATGTAAATTACCAATATACCCCTAATATGCAAGCAAATCTATAAAATGCTTAAATAAATTTAGTTTAATTTAGAAATTATGAAAATACATATTTAGTCAATTATGAAATTTTTTGTAAAGTTTAAATACTTTATGTTTATAACAAGAAAATAAATAAAAAATATGTATATATAAAGCTTGCCGAATAATATAATTATTATATTTAACCTGAAAGGTTAAATCAAATAAATTAAAGATAAGTACAAAATAAATTTGCAAGTGAAATCTGAATTAGTCTAATTTATAAAGCCCAAAACTCAGCCAAATTCTATCATAACTCATTTTGCATTTCTTTTTATCTAAATCCAAAAAACAATAATAGAAGACGAAACCCTAAAATACTAAAGTGATGGCAAAAGAATTTTCCTACAAGGAAATGGAAGAATTTTTTCTAAATCAATTGAAGGCTAAGGAGTGTGGGAAAAATATGAGGGAAGCTTGGAAATGTTGATTCGATTTTAGAGAGAATGTATATGGGTTCGAAAAGCTATTACCGAGTCATAAAATCATAAAACAATCAAAGGCCAATCAAAGGTAATTTATAACTTATATGTTCATCATATTAACATTTATAAACCTAGAATAAATATCCATGTACTTAATTTCGATTTTAAAATTTGAAACATTTCAAAACCCTAATTTAGAAATGAAATTAAACGCATATAATTGATTGTATATATTTATTTTTTATTTTTATGGGTTGTTAATTCATGGCTCTAGCAGAGCTCGCTATCTATTTGAGTGTGATTAATTGAGATTGTCATCGAGTTTATATTTGAATTTAATTGTTATGACCGTATTACAAATGAAGGAAATGTTTGTAAGAGAGATAGTTATTGATGGTGGTGCTAGGGGGGGGTATTTGGTCCTGGTGTTGGAGGCAATTGATGGTGTTATGTTGGGGGGGTGGGTTGGGGATATTTTTGTTTGTGTGGGGTATTTTTGTTGTTAGCTGCCAGATTGATGTTGTTAATAGATGAATTGTATGTATTCTGATACTTAGGGGGTCTAGTGTAATGACATGTTATCATTCGTATTATCTTCTTATAAATTAATTGGGGGTAATAAAATGTCATTTTGATATATTTTGGATTAAAATGTTAATTTTCATATATTATGTATTAGAAATAAGTAAGTTAAATATGAGACTAAAATTGTAAATTCTGAAAGTATAAATTTTGGTTATAGATTAATGTATAAAGTATGAGTTTGTTATATTTGAAAATCTGATAAGTCTTTGTTTTGGAATTATGATAACATTAAAGATAATGTTTAAGTAAGTAATAAACCATAAGACTAAATATGTATAATTATGTAAGTAATTAAGGTTTGACTTGTACATAGCATAAAATGTAAGGTATAAATCTGAATAAATAAAAACTTGGATATTTTACACTTTTAACCTTAAATTTGTTTGATTTGCATATAAACCCTAAAATATGAAAGCTGTCATATTAAACCCGAAACTTATAAGGTTGAACATATTAAAGTCCTAAGCTTTAAAAAAATACTTAATAGAATCTCAAATGATGAATATTACTAATTTTGGAAACTTACTAAAAATAGAAAGTTTCTAAAAATAGAAAGTTTCTAAAAATAGAAAGTATAACTTAAATGAATGGTTTGTAATTCGAATTCATCATTTCTTTAGGTTCGGTCAAGAGGGAGTGATTTTGATATTCCTGTGGTGTTTTCCTTGATTTTGCTTTGCTTCGGAATAAGGTACGGATATTCTTATGATTTATGTGTTGCTTCGTTCGTTCCGTTATTCGTACAGATATTCTGACCTTATCGTTAGGATTCACATGAATATCCTTTCTATCTTTGCTTTCTTATTTATTTTTTGCTTCATTTTTGCTCTGAGGCCTTTTATTTTGTTCTCGTATATGATCTTTGTCATTAGTTCCATTTGAACCCCTGCTATGCACCTTTGATGATTTTGAACCTTTGATATTTGAACCTTTGGCATTGAACCTTGCATGATCCCATGAAAGAACTTTGATAGGACTTTTGCGTTTGAACCCTTCATTTGAGAACCAAGCCACTATTTGTTCCTAGCCATGAAGGAAACATGCCGTGTCATTGATGCAAACCTTTGGCATGACCATGTTTGTGTGAACTGATATTCTCACAAGCCGTCCCCCATTTGAATCTTTATATGTGCACTCTTGAATATTATTTGTTTAAGGGGCGTATGGATGCATCCTAGATTTGTTTTGTATTCGATGGATTATGACATTATGATATTTGGATATTTGGTGACTGATGATTGGGTGCAATCCACGTCTTTCACAACAGACTTTGGAGCTCATGACTCCATGGTCACTTTGATATGATTTGTTTGGGCTTAGTGATTGAACTTAACCTAATTTGATTCTCTGATTCATCTTACCTTACCCTATGATTTGATATTCTGATTTGTCTTACCTTATATTTGTATCCCTTCGATCATGTATTATGATATCCGTTGTACCTTGTATCATATCCTTTGATTTCCGTTATCTTTTGCATTCGATTATATATATCTGTTCACTGGGCTTTGTAAGCTCAGCCGCATTTTCTTTTCCTGCGGCAGGTATCTAAGCTAGGAGCTGGGGTTGCTTTTGGGTTGTGAGTACTGAGTGTGGACTACCCTAGAGTTCTTACCTTTGATATACGAATTGTTTCCTTCAAGACATTTGTTATTTCGTTTGGATATGTTTATCCTTTGAGAACTTATGTACCTTAAGTCATATTGACTTATTTCCTTTGGTTATTTATTTAAGACTTCCGCTGTTTATGCTTGTGTTATGATTGTGTATGCTTTTGATGTCACACCATATTTGTAATACTTCTACCCTTCTGGGTCGGGGCGTTACAATCTCAACTCATGGTTCCGGTTGTTACGGAAGTGTTACGGCTGTGGTGATGAAAGGGGAGGATGCACCTTTGGAGTGTGCGGGGAGGCGGTTTTACGAGTTCCAATATCATTGTCATGTATAAGATTTGTGATTTTGGTTTTGGTTTTAAAGTACGGTACTTTGTGCGAAAATGTTATTTTGCGTGCAGGATTTTTTGCTTATGTATTTGATATGGGTTGTTTTGATGGGGTTCTAATTGCGTATGATATAGTCTGATTTTTTTGTCACCTTATATGTTTCTCTGCTTATTCATAAGTGCTCATAAGCTCTAAAGTTAAGGTTTTAAGTTGAGTTCTTAATGTTTTGTAACAATGCTTAGGTATAAATTTAAGGTTTTAATTTGACTTACAGCTATGTCGAACAGGACTTTTGACCCTGAAGGGCAACACATATTCTGCAGCTGCTGTTGCCATGTAGGATGCGGAATACATGAAAAATGATTAAGAGTTCATATAATTCAAGAGTCGGATTTTAATAACCAAGGTCAGTCTTATACCACTTTGATGTTTTACATCATACGTAGATAATATGATGTTCAATAAATGAGAATTATAAATCAAAACTGAATGCTGCTTTCATGTGTTTTTATCGGCATATTGGTTTTAATGATATCCGAAGAAGTCGATAAGTTCATAAAATGGAAAAACTTAGTTATGTTAAGATGCATTAGTTGTTTGAGTGCAGGTGTAAAAATCAAGTGAAATAAGTGCGGAAAGAGGTCATCATTAACAATATTGATTGGCAAAGCATGGTAGACCAAAACCAAAAAAAAGATGTTACACGTCGCATGCAAATAAGCAGCAGTGAGTGTGATTTGTTAAGGTGGTGTTAATGTGAGTTCGCATGTGTATGGATACTTGCTTTATAAGTATGTTACCGCCCATGTAAGATGCCAATTATGTACACTTTGTTGTTGTATTTTGATAATAGGTATCCGTAGGAAGCAACAAGTAACAAAGTGGTTACCAGCTGCTTATGGAATATCAACCGTGGTAACTCAAGAAAGGTACATATTTCTTTCTTTAATTTTTGTGAACCGCCACGGAGTAATTAACTTAGATATAACTTATATGATAGCAGTTTCCTATTATAGCACATGCTGCTGAAACCCTGTGAAAGGTCGGTTGAAAGATAACAGCTTTAGGCAAGCCAACAGCACAAGAGAAGGACATGCAGGACCCTTTCTATGCCGTGCTACAAGAAGCGTGAGGAATTCGTTATTAGGAGACAAGACTTGATGATATAAATTGACGTTCATCTATTACTACATGCAAAGACGTATGTCTTCCTCTCCCTCTTTTTACACACATGCCTTATATTTAATTGCGTACTGTGACAAAATAGTGCACAGTGAAGTATGACAAACAGCAATAATGGTTAAAAATCAGAACACATAACTTTTAGGTGCATTCCGGTTTGGTTGATAGGTTCGTAAGTAACTTCCTTATTCCTTGGTACATGTTTCATATATTTTTCATTATCACTCGCAATTATCAACAACTAAACAAGGGATTAGCTCATGGGGAACAACTATCACGACATTCCACGATGACCTTTTATGTAACGATACGTAATTTTCGACATACGAGTATTAACGTATTTTCTTCCATTTTCTTATACACCAAATTTCAGGACTCTATTGCAATACCAACATTTTTATGTTTAGAATATTATTAAAGATTAACATGATATCCTTAATTAATACTAATGGTTTAATCTTCCATTTTCATATTGTAAAGTGGCGCAATACACCCTGGGCTTCTCTTCATCCGAACAGCCACTGATGCAGCTAAATCAGTCATAAAGAAGCTAAGCAAGGCCTAATTGAAAATGAATCGAATTCTTAATTATGTCATAAAGGCCCTTATGCCCACGTCCCAATCGCCCTCACCCAGTTTCATAATCGTGGCAAACTTATTGACAATATTGCTACTTACAGTAATGGGTATTCAGGGGGGTATGGTATAAACTTATGGGGTCTTTATGTGTGGTGTTATAGGGTGCTAATTATTCAAATCATCGTTGCTTAAATTTAATAGGTACCCACTAGAGACGGAATAACCATCAACGCTGAAGATATTAGAGGTGACAAGATGTGCGGGTTAGGTAACGGGTCACCCGGGCGTTGATGTCAAACCAACTGGCACCAAAGTTTCGCCTTATTTGTGCAGCTTTAATGTTGCAACTAACAGTGAGAGGATTTTGTTTTATCTGATCAATATTCTGTTAGGCGTTATAAGGATTTTGTTTTATCTGATGTTATTGTCAAATTTAGACGCGAAAATTTCTAAAGTTAGGATGATAAGTTAGATGGTTTATTTCGTTATTATACGACTAATAAAGCAATTTTATGGTTGCTCAGGATTGCTTATCCAAACAGTATTTGTGAGTATTTGCAAACAATATAAGCTGTTTATAGTAAATAGTCATCTATGCATTTTATCATGACATGGGTTCTGAACGTTTAGTTGTAATCTATAATATAACTTATAGGTTTTTGGTGTATATGCTTTGCATAACTCTTCTCTATTAAATGCATTTTATTTCTTCTCATTTTGTTGTAGTCAATAGCAGCCCCACAGTAACACCCGGGCACTGGAAATGCTTGTTCATGTACTAATCAAGCTAAGCTTTCGCGCGGGCACTGGAAATGCTTGTTCATGCACATAATCAAGCTAAGCTTCTTTCATACTTGCAGCAGTAAAGTGCTCTACAACAGTAAACATCTATCAACATGTTATTCTTAAGGCTTCAATCAAGCCAAGCTTTTATGAAGCAACTCGAGCTCGAGCTTGAGCTTGAGTCGATCGAGTTAAGCTTTCAATAGCTCGAGCTCGAGCTTTTATCGAGCTTTTCGAGCTTTATGTACATAATTATTTTTGTTATACATATTCATATACATAACGTAAATGCTAATGTGAATATTGGTATAATAGTAATATATTTATCCCTAATGCTAAAATGTTTTGTATCAACTCTTTACTCTTGAGTTCATCGCGTATTTTTTTGACCTTATTGATAAGTTTAGCTATCGATTACAACATTTATGAATAAATTCGAGTTTTTCGAGCCGAGCTCAAACCTTATTCGAACATTATTCGAGCCGAACTCAAGCTTTGATGATTAAGGCTTGCCGAGCTATCAAACCGAGTTCGAGCTTTACTTGTGATTTTCGAACCGAGATCAGGCCCTGTTAAGCTCGAGCTCGGCTTGATTTGATTGAAGCCCTAATATCCTTGTAAGCTTCATCTGAAATGTCATTATTTATGCTTGTAGCGTAAGCATGAGGACCCACAATTGTAGCCGCTTCACATTCAAGTGGATCTTTAAATTTGTATTTTGTATCGTGTTCCACAAGAGAGCAACAATAACATTGGGAGCCTTAATTTTTGTTTCACAATCGTTGATAGAAAAATGAACAACGTTGACAGGAAAATAAACAACGTTAGAATTGTTTGTAGATGATATCCTTTAAAATTTTGAGATACTAAAGTGTGGCGTGAAGTTGAGATCATCCCACCAATGTTCTTTAGTACATCTCGACTATCATCATAGTTGTATATGCATACCTACAAACATATGCCGGCATTAGATTGAAACAATCATTCTTGATATCTCGACCAATGAGGCTGTTAATAAAGGAATTCACTCCTAAGTTCGTTTGTCAACATAAAATATTTGGAACATGTAAAATATTAGCGACAGTTTTTTTTGTCACAAAAAGGTTGCTAATGAACCATTACAATCGTAAACACGCGTTTGTTTGATGCCGCTTATTTACGTTAAAAGAGTGTCACTATGTGAACCATCGCGACTGTTTCTGTTTGTGTCAGTTAGCGACGGTTTTTCTGTCGATAAGTCGTCGCTAAATGCACCTTTTGGTGTACCAATGTGAACGTTTGAAGAGTCATGAGTATTTTGATCATAAAATACTCTCCAAATCCATCATGAAGGTATATTAGATTCGATAGATTCAAGTTTTTCTTAAATTGATTGTTGTATCCTCAAAACAGACGTTGTACGGACGAAATTCTGCTTTAGAACACTACGATTTGCAGGCCTCAATCACATTTATTGTAATCTTCAATATTGTTGTAATATTATCCCTAACAATCTAAAACAGAAAATTTTCAAGATGGATCAAACCATACTGAAATCTCATGTTGAAAAACCTAAAAATTTTAAAGGGCCTGATTTTCGTCGTTGGCAACAAAAGATGTTGTTTTACTTGACATCATTGCATGTGTCATATGTTCTCACGGATTCTGAACCAACAGATCCTTATCTAGTGGATGGAGAAAATGTTCCTACTGAGGCACAAGTGGCAGACTATGAAAAGGCCGTCTCTCAATAGAATCATAATGATATAATTGCATAAATTATATTCTGAATGCTTTGGATGATTCTCTATATGATATTTATTTAACATTTATAACTGCAAGGGAGATTTAGGAATCATTGGAAAATAAATACAGGACTCAAGTTGCATGTTCTAAAAAATTTGTTGTTGAAAAATTCCTAAATTTCAAGATGAATGATGCGAAGCCTGTGTGAAACAAGTGGAAAAAAATCCAAATCATTGTCCATGAAATGTAAGTAGAAGGCATGGGTATAAACTCTAACTTTCTTGTTGGTTCTATTATTGAAAAATTGTCCCAATCCTGATTTTTTTTAAGTTATATCTTAAACACTTGACTGATGATATGAGTTTTGAGAAACTTGTTCTCAAAATTTGTGTTGAGGAAGATAACATGATGAATGAAAAGGCTGATGCAATAGAACAAAATGCAAACATGGTTGGAGAAAGCTCTTCCAAATCAAAGTCTAACCATAAAAACAAAGGCAAAAATGGTGGTGGTTCTGAACAGATACATTCTAAGGATGGAAAGAAGGATTACACCAAATAAAATAAATACAACTTCAAGAAAGTCTATCATTGTTGGGTCTATGGGAAACCAGGGCACAAAGATAAGGATTGTCGCCACAAGAAAGAGCATGGAGGCGGAAATTCTGGAAGAAATTCCAATCAAGCAAACATGTGGAATCTCCAAAAGAGTTTTTTGGAGTTATTGAATCCTTTTTAACTACTAATGTTGTTGATTAGTGGTTTGATACAAGTGCCACAAAGCATATCTAAAATTCAAGAAGGATGTTTTTATCTTACCAAAATGTGAATGAATCAGATCCAATGTTCATGGGGAATGGAACCGCTTCAAAGATTGAAGAAAAAGAGAAAGTCATACTAAAGCTGACTTCTAGAAAGGATCTTGTACTCTAAAACGTGTTGCATGTGCCAAACATCACCAAAAATCTGATTTCTGGCCCTAATCTTAGTAATAAGGGATTTAAACTTGTAATTGAATTAGACAATTTAGTAATCACTAAAGGTATGTGTATGTTGGAAAAGGTTACCACGATGAGGGACTCTTCAAACTAAGTGTTGTAATTAATGACAATGTTATTAATAATAATAACGCGAGCACTAGCACCGCTTCAGTGTACATGATTGATCCTTCTTTCTTATGATATTCTAGATTAGGCCATGTTAAGTTTCGTTACTTTCAAAGAATGATAAACTTAGGCATGGCGCCTAAATATTCCAAGGATAAAATATCCAAGTGTGATATTTGTGTGGAAACTAAATTCATAAGTCATTCACATAAATCTGTAGCAAAATCAAATGAAATACTTGGTTTAATACATACCGATTTATATGATTTAAAAGCAACTCCATCAAGAGGAAGAAAGAATTATTATATTAATTTCATTGATCATTGTAGTAAATTTTGTTATGTGTACTTAATAAATACCAAAGATGAAGCTTTGAATATGTTTAAGACATATAAAGAAGAAGTTGAAAATCAACTAGACAAAAAGATCAAAATTCTAAGGTCTGATAGAGGAGGAGAATATGAATCTAATGATTTCTTTGAATTTTGTTCTAGTTTTGGTATTGTACACCAATCAACATCCCTATATACACCACAACAAAATAGAGTGATTGAACGTAAGAATAGAACATTGATTAACATGATCAATTCAATGTTAATTACTTTAGGGGCTCCTCATAATCTTTGGGGTGAAGCATGTCTTGTTGCAAACACAATATTAAATAAAATTCCTCACAAGAAGAGTAAAAAATCTCCATATCAATTATGGAAAGGAAAGCAACCTTCTTATAAAAGGATGAATGTGTGACGTTGTTTGGCAAAGGTTCAAATACCTTTACCAAAGAGAACCAAACTTAGACCAAAAAATTGTTGATTGTGTTTATCTTGGTCCAACAAAGAATAATGCTGCTTATAGGTTCATGGTTTACATATCCAATGTAGAAGACATAAGCAACAACACAATTATGGAATCTGCTGATGCAGAATTATTTGAAAATACCTTTCCTTATAAGGATAAAGATAAACAAATCTCAAATCCAAGGAAACGAGTATTAGATGATGAGTTGTCTCAAGATCAAAGAGACAATACTTCTGGGGTTCTACAAGAGAATGCCGAACCTAGAAGAAGTAAACGTGCGTTAGTCAATAAAGACTTTGGAGTAGATTATATGACGTATATTGTTAATGAAGAACCGCAAACATATAAGGCTGTTATGGATCATCAGAAGCACCTTATTGGAAAAGGCTATTCAGAGTAAAATAGACTCAATTATACATAACAATACATGGAAATTGGTTGTTCTACCTTCAGGACATAAACCAATAGGCCATAAGTGGATCTTGAAAAAGAAACTAAGACCTGCTGGTACCATAGAGAAGTATAAGGCTCGTTTTGTAGCCAAAGGATACGTCAAAGAAAAGGTCAAGATTTCTTTGATACTTATTCACCGATTACAAGGATAAACTCTATAAGAACATTGATTGCCATAGCAGCAATTCATAACCTGATTATACATCAAATTAATGTGAAGAATGCGTTCTTAAATGGTGAATTAGATGAAGACATCTATATGCAACAACTCGAGAGGTTTGTTGTCAAAGGTCAAGAGCCTAAGGTTTGTAAATTGGTTAAATCTCTTTACGGCCTTAAACAAGCTCCAAAACAATGGCATGAAAAGTTTGATAACACTCTCTTATCAAACAGATTTCAAATAAACGAATGTGATAAATATGTTTATATTAAATAATATAAAAATGCATTTGTCATTATTTGTTTATACGTAGATGATATGCTAATTATGGGAGCAAATATGGATGTCATTAACCAAACCCAGAAAATGCTTCATTATTCATTTGTTATGAAAGATATGGGAGAAGCTAATGTCATTCTTGGTATTAGAAACCCAAATAGCCTATATGTATATGTTTATCGACTTGTTACACTGACTTGTTGACCTCCCATGATAAACCTTTTTGTTGCACTCATTATTAGTGCAAGATACCCCTAGATCACCCTTGTTAAACCAATCTATGTTTTCACCTAATGTTATATGTGTCGTTACACCATTTCACCTTAAGCCTACTTTGTAGTCTTTATTCTTTGTGTTGAAATTTTTGGCTACTTAAGTCCATGGTTCGGGGGAATGGGAACAAAAATTATATGCATTCATGGAAGACCAATCAGTTATGATCTATAAAGACCCCCCTGTATCACCACTTTCGACATTATTTATCTCAAGTGAGAAGGGGGGTGTGCGTATAATATCGGATGTTGCAGGGCAATAATTAAATATATAAACTATTGTAACATTTGTATATTTATCATGAAGAAGAAAAGAGGGTGAAACAAAAAGCCACCCATGTGCTAAAAAAATGTAAAGCTGGTGCAAAATAAAAAAAATAGAGCTAGTAGCCCATTATTGCACCAAGATATCTCAGTAATTATGAAAAATAGAGCTAGTAGCCTATTATTACACCAAGTCATCCCAATACTCATGAAGAATGAAGCTAGTAGACATTATTGAAGATCAGATTTTGAGACTTAGACTCTTGGACCCATGGATGGACAGTAGCTAGTTATGACAACCTCAGATTACTTTAGACTATTTGTTTTTGTGTTAACAACCATTAAATGTGTATCCCATGTCTATCCTAACCCTTTATCACCCTTTAAAACCATATTACCCTTGTTGCCTTTGAGAGTTATTTAGACCATAATTCTAACTGGTGCAGATTTGTGTACTTTTTAAGCTTATGATATAATACATGCTATGACTGTGCAATTGAGCGATCACCCTGAAAATGAAACACTTAGACTAGTGGAGAGCTAAGTGATTTTTTATCCCCTTTTCGTGAGGTGTTCAGCTTTGATGTTTTCTAGCATAAGAGTTTTATAGATTCATTTCTTGAAGTCATTCTAGATAAATCTTTTTATGAAATGTACTGACAGGTTTTACTTGAGGGCAAGCAGAAGTCAAGTGGGGAGATATTTGATAACATCAATTATTTAATACTTTTTAGTGGCAAAATACCCCCTATATTACTTGTAAATGTTTCACTAACGCTCGAAAACAAGATATTTTCTATCATTTTGTAGTTTTCAGGTGAAATGCATGAAAGTGACAAGAAACAAGGGAAAAAGGACTCAAAGTGTAAATATTTGAAGAATGTTATGGTGTAACTCCAAAAATCATTACACCGTAACATATATTAAGCAAGTACGAAGATCAAGGACAAATTTACAGCGTAACACCATATCTAGTTACGCCGTAAACATGAATTTGGAAGGAAATCTTACCATAGATAGAGTTACGGCGTAACACAATATCTGGTTATGCTGCAACAACTGCTTATTTATGGAATGCCGTGTAAGAAGGTTATGGCGTAACACCTTTATTAGTTATGCCGTAAAAGGTTCGATACCTATAAATAGAGGCCATATTCAAGCTATTCTGACATCGCTTCCTCCACAGCCAACTGAATAGGCGACCAAGGCTTCCAACCTTCAAAGAATTCCACCTGGAGTCCAAGGGAAATCACACTTTACTTACTTTTTGTATTTAATCATTCAAATACGAATACTGTAAGAATTATGAGCATTCAATCTATGATTATTTCTATTTCTTGCTGTGTTTCTGTTACCATGAGCAGCTAAGCACTTAAAGTATTGGCCTAATTATGTAGTTACTTTTGTTATGATTGTTTCCTGTTAGATTATGGTTTCGTTAGATATTCCTTGACTATCATGTAACCCTGGGTTTTGGTAGTACGGGTGGTTTGGACCTGTCTTGCCCCATTATTAGATTATCTAGTCAATATGGGATCCAACAGGTACTAGGGAGGATCTATGACTCCGACCCCTAGTGTAGGAACTAATCGGTCACCACACTTATCACTCAATATACTTAAAAAGTACAAGAACTCTTTCAGAGAGGGTTAATAATCTTTATAGGTTATTAGATATGTTTTGAGAATAGTTAGGATTAATCATTGCAACCTGGATATCCTACCTCCTATATGATTTGGACTGAGTCGGAATCGCGGGAAGTATAGGATAAACTATATATGCCTATTCAGGTCTATCGACCTTTGAAACCGCTAATGAAACCATAGTTTAACGTTGCACAGGAAAACGTTTTCATAACAATAGTAATGAAGTAACTAGGTTAGCATGTTTTCTCTCTTGATATCTCTTACTCCTTTAATTTCCAGTATTTACTTTTATTGTTTATTTAAATTCAAATCAAAAACCATTTTCTAAACGTGACATTCCAAATTAAAACTAATTACAACTTAGCTCTTGGGATGACCTCGGATTTACCATTCTCTACTACCCACGAACGGGTTCTCTGCCCGTTAGTGCGTTGTCAGGTAGATCGAGTTTTATAAATTTAAAACTTGGTAAATATATATTTTAAAATAAAATACGCATCACGTATCTAGGAAATTGAATACGCCGTATTCAAGCTATATGGGAATAAAATATTCTGGAAGATATCAAATGTGGTCCCTACTCCAAGAAATCCCCAATACGCCGTATCTAAGACATTGGATACGCTGTATCGAAACGACTTCAGACGCTATAAATAGAAAACTCAAAAACGAGTTTTAAGTGGGTGCTAAATCATATTCTCGATACCTAAACCACAAAAGTCAATTTTCAGAGGAGAAACAGAGCAGAAGAGGTCGAGCAACGCGATTAATTCCATAGGAGACAACGTGTAATTTCTTATACTCTTGTAATTGTTTAGTTTTTGATATCATTCGTTAACTCGGTTAGTTTACCTTGGCTAAATCATTACTCTTGTATTAATTATGACGTTTGAAGGCTAATACATTCGGGTATTAGCCATTGTTATGAAGATCTTAATGTTTGGTTTATTTATCTCGATTTCTTAATTTATCGTTGATTATTGATTATGTTTATCCTATGATACTTGTTTACGTGCTTTTGTATGCGACCTATCATTCAACTGGATCTAGTGATACAGACCAAGTAATCTAGATACCGAGATGGCTCTCCATATAGTAATGCGTATAGGTGGGACAAATAGGATTACTAATAACGTCCTGCTTGCCTTGATCAGAAAAGTTAGACTGACATAGGTGGTGGCTTAGTACTAACTAATAACGTTTTGATTCTTTGGTATAGAATAGATTGTGGACTACCACCTAATACAAGTTACCGTTAAGCAGTAAGTGGGTAAAGTCTCTATGAGCTAGGGTTAGTATGACATACGCCGGGTCGTCCTCTAGATGATTTATAATTAATAAAAAGGATGATTTATGCGGATGCATTTAATTGTGACAGAATTCTACGTGTTTAGGTCTTAGGAAGAAGTAACGCCTAAGTCTTAAGAATGATATGCTGCTTCGAGATAAGTAATCATTGCACTAATAAACA